>OMLP01014816.1:11066-32235 GCA_900302685.1 Spondyliosoma cantharus
TGTCAGCAGAACGTCAACTACTGTCGCTCTCAAGTCAAATCCTTTTCGACTGCAACGGGTAAAAAAAAAAAAATCCTAGCCGAGCCACTTCACAAAGACCTCCAGAGCCCCGCAGCGTTAAAACAACTTCAAGAAATCGTCCGCCGGCTTGTGAAGTGTTGGAGGAAATCATCAAAGTCCAGTTCAGGGTTTGCTGTGACGGCGTGAGCTGGCTGACAGCGAGCAGAGAGCGTCTGTGAGCAAGTAGAAGTACAAGCGTTTATATACAGTCAGGCAGGTAACGCTCAATAAAAGGAACCAACAAAAGGAACAAAGGCGGGAGGAGAAATCAGCGTCATCACACTCAGGAGGCAGGATGTGTTTGCATCAGACGTGCAGGTGTGACAGGATCACGGCGGCACATAGCTGTCGTGACCAAGAAGGATGAAGACCAAAGGTTCACACCAGCAGGAGGTGGAAGATCCTCGACGTCGACTTCATTTTCATTTCATTTCATCATCAGCAGGCAACCGAGAGAGAGACGTGACGTTACAATCTGCTCACGTATGGCCGATAAAAAGATCTTCGGCCTGTTGATGAATCCAGAACTGAGCACAAGTTTAACTCTTTAACAAAATGCTTCTTGTTTTGCCTAAACACTCCTCCACCAGCATCATGTTCTCACTCTCTGTCTCCACAGGTGGCTCAGCTACCTGCTGCTCCTCATCGTGGACCTGATCATCTGCCTGCTGGCCTGTCTCGGGTTGGCCAAGCAGTCTCGCTGGCTGCTCACCACGTGAGTGTAACGTTCCCTCCTGGTTACAGAGACGAGGAGTTTTGTATCTGTTCCCGTGTGTGATTTTCCGCCCGAACAACAGAAAGGAAGGGCGGGGATGTGTGAGAGTGAGGGGCAGATTGGGAGATTAGCAGATTAAATAAATCAACGCTAACTGAGAGACGACGTGGAAACGAAATTAAATTTCCTTTTTGTCACATTAGAGCTGCTGCAGCTGCGACGGTCCAGATGTTACTGAAGCTGCTTGTTGTAGGACAACGCTCACAAATCACTAGATTATTCCTCTTACGCTCTTATAACACCAGAACAAGCCTGTGATTTCCTCCTGTCTTCCTTTTCTGTCTTCATTTATATAAAAGAGCGTCTGAGAGGCTGATTCTGCCGCTAATGTGGATATTAAACACTTGTTCATCCGCATCTGTTTGTCCCTATGAAGATCATTTTTTATTTACGAGGTGCAACATAATTCGTGCTGTGCGTGCATGAATCTTTCATGAGGAACAGGAACAACAGATATGATACGTTTAGTTCTTCAGTTAGACTTTGAATCGGCGGAGCTGCAGGCAGGAATAATGTTCCTCCTCCTCCTGTGGGGGAACGAGGCGGCTAAGTATCGGATCACGGCCTCGAACAAACGCCGGCCCCGATCGTCCTCTCAGCGCCACCCGCAGTCGGTTGGGAAGTCGCTCGGAGCGTTAACGTCTCGATAGCTTCGCTCGACAAATTGGATGGGAGAGCTGTGGGGAGGCGGGAGCGAAGCCATCTGATGTTATCGACGACTGAACTTCCTGATGATTGTTATTCCAGTTTAACACTTGACCCGCCTCGACTGCCTGTAGACGTGAATCACATTCAGTAACAGACTCAACGTGCCGGATATCTCAGCCTTTGTGTGGCACGTCATCAATTATTCAGCTTTGTATTTTTAGGCCCCCTTTTTTTTCATATCAATATTTTACCGACTACCTTTTATGAGTGATAAGAAAGAAAGCAGGACACAGAGAGAAATAAAAGCACACGAAGCGATAAAGCAGTAGGTCGTGTTATTATAGAGAAACATACGTCCCAGTTAACACAATAATACTTTGATTTAATAATAATATTCTGCTTTTTCTTTCTAAATAGCTGCTAAAATCCTTAATAGTTCTCCTGGAGTAGTTTGCGTCGGTTAACTTCTGCATTTTATACCGTTTACATATTCACCAGATGATGTAATTCGAGCTTGAGTCAGTCCAACGACTTCTTTTATTGATTACCAACAAATAAGACTTCAGATTAAAGGTCGTACTCGAGTAAAAGTATCTGAAGTGTCTGATCTTAAAGGTGCACTCTGTAGTTTCTGGGAAAAAGAAATTGTAATCAGAAGAGAAGGATCTAAATAAACCAACCGACCTTAAAGGACAACACACTGTTTTACTTTGTCTATGTGTGGCGGACCCTGCCACCTCAGATACGCGACACAGGGAATTCCAAAATAAAGGCGTGTCATCGAATCAATACGTGATGTATCGTTACACTGATGATATTCACAGACCTATAAAATGCTGTTTTGAAACAGAAGATTTTTCAATTAAAACAGGATGTTGTTGTTGTTGTTGTTGTCGTCGTGATGACAGATTTATGGCATGAAAACACTCCCACACGTCCCGATTCGTGTCACACTGAGCGATTATATAACAGGTGATGAAATATTGCACGCACACTGTATGTTTAAGTGTTTACTGTATCCATGCAGCCTCCGCTTTCCTTTAATCTCCTTACAGTATTTATAGCTTAACTTCATCCATCTCCGCTGGAATGTGATTTTTTTATTTATTTATATATCTATTTTTTTCTCTTCTGGCTGTAAAGGAGCTTTTCACGGGGCATGAAATCCACCCGCGCCTCTGTCGCTCTCAATCAGTCAGCTGAGGGTGTGAGATGCTCTAAACTCGCCCTGCTAACCACAAACCCCTCGTCCTCCTGCTTCACCCTCCCTCCACCCCTCTGCACGCGCGAGATGAGTCAGCGTCAAGAGTGTCTGCACTCCCGAGGCGCGCTCTCCTCCAGCAGAGTGGAAGTGGTTGGAGGCCTTTCGGGAGCAGATTACACTCTGGGGCCCCGTCGACTCGTCCTCATAACTGGCTGTTAGCGTGACAGGCGGTAACAGCTCAGACAGGAAGAAACGCCCACATGTGAGGCGAGAGCGAGAGATATCTATAGTCTGGATTTCTTCCCGTTTCATGTTTTCGCTGCTCAATTTTTCAGCACCTCAGAAACAGATTTCCACCTCCACCTCCACCTCCACCTCCATCGCGTCGAGGCGGCAGAGATGTCAGAAATTGGCATGTCGGAGCAGAACGCGGCATCTGTTGGGTGAACTGAACCTTATAATGTCACGATGCACCGTAGGCTTGTTTTCCAAGCTCGACGTTTGTGGATGCGAGATTGAACGTTCCCCTCATGCAGAGAAGGTAAAAAGATGGAAGACTAAAAGAATAATAAGAGAAGAGAATATCACCGCAGCCAACAATGTAACTGAGTGGGCTTTGCAATAAAACTGCTTTTTTTAAGGAAGAAGAATAAATATGTATTAACTGCCTGCAGGTACAAGTTGCTAACAGACGCTCTGGAGTTGATGTCCAACGTACCGATTGATTAATACGCCTGAAGGAACGGCCGCTGAGTTTCCCACCTGTGACGCTGAGATTGCCGATCAGATAGAAGAACAGTAATTAATGCAAGAAAGCTCTTACGGCTTGAATACAGACGAATGAACTGATTAAAGGTCAAGAGGAGTCGAGACGCGGAGGTTTATATAGCGCTGATTTTTGTGAAACAATGAACTGTAAAAGGGAAGACGCTCGGATTGGACGAACCGTCTGTCCATCGCCAATCAGATCGACGTGTTATTCAGCCCCGATGACTAAAAGAGGCTCGACGTGTGGCTGGAATATACAAACCGCGGCGACGACGACCTGCTGTGACAAAACCGCGGGCAGATGTTTACAGGAGGAGGTGAAGAGGAGCGTAACCCCCTCGTCTCTCTCGCTGCCGGGACACTGATTGGTTCATCGCCTGTGTGCTCGGCTGCAGAGGACGGGTTTGCTTCATTAATATTTAACCCATCTTCCCGAGCCGTGACTAAACCCGTCACGCTCAGGATGAGAGAACCCAGCTCTTTGGTTTCTGGAGCTTTGTGCACCCACAATCCACCAGAACCTCCCTACGACCCAGTATCTGTTAAAGGCTTTGAATTCTGTAGACGGACTCAGCCTCGTCCCGTGTGTGTCTGTATGTGTTCACGGTGAAGTGCACCGGGCCTGTGAAGTCCTGCTTAAATACAATAGAGACGCTGGAAGTGAGGAGATGACGCAGCTCCTCAACATTCATCCAGTCAGTTGAATATCTGCAAATAAGGTCACAGCAGATTGTTTATTTGAAAGAGCTCCGGATGAGATGCCGCTTGTTTGATGATTTATTAAAAATGCAGCTCTGGCACAACACTCCAGAGCGATACAAGGAAATGTGAACTCCCAGCGAACACGGATCAACCGCAGCGTTAAGACCACTGACAGCTGATGTGAGGAATGTTGATTTGCTTTTGATGCAGCGTTTTTCTTGGAAACCTTGTGGACCGGTTGCACCTCCTCATGACGACGCCGCTCCCTCCGAACTGCTCAGGAACACAACAACGGTCTTTAGTCTTTTTGTTTGGCCGGTTGCACAAACAGCTGCTGAGTCGACGTGTCTCTCAGTCATCGTGTTTTTCTTGATAGTTAAGAAAGTCTCAGTCTGTCAGGAAGTTGTTCCAGACACGTGAACACGCTGTCGTGATGTGCGAGTTGCGTTCGTCTTCACTTTCTCACCGCGACGTCCTAAAATTAGAACTTGAGATCACGGTGCTGTTGTGATCGTGACGAGCTGATTCGCCTCCTGCAGTTTTTCGCTCGGAGGATCTCGTCACTTTCACTTTAATCGGTTTTAATTGACACATTACGTTATGAGTGCGGCTTGTGCGATGACGTGTGGAGCTGTGACTCTCCCAACACTGTGTTTAGAGCCGATGTAACCGCAGTTTACAGAAAGAGATTTCCGTTTCCTCGCTGATTTAATGCAGAGTGACTCGACCTCGTCCTTCGTGGGTGCATTTGTGCTGCTCGTTGGCCTCTGCGACTCTTTCACTTGATGTACTTTGCCGTTTACACTCGATTTCCTGCTCGTCCGTGTAGCTCGGTGGCTCCCCGCTGCGTACCAGAGCACGAAACTGAACACGGCCTTGTTCGACTCGGACGAGAAGGCATTTCTCCTCCGTTTGCCCCGGTCATCCAGAGTCAGAGTTAAAAGAAGCTCGTGCAGGCCGGTATCACAACAAACTCTCCGACGGGCCCTGGTGGACCCGCGGGCCGATGGTTCCCAGCCTTTTGTTGGCTCGTGACCTTTTTTGAACAAAGCCGTGTGCGCCGGTGCCTCCTCAGCTGCGACCAGTCGGACCGAAGAGGGATTTTTCCTGCTCGGTTTGTTTTTCTTTGGAAGATTTTTGAAGCTTAATGCGGTGAATTTATTCAGTGTTTGACAAGAAACAAACATAAAGAGAATAAGAAAGAGAGGAATAAACATCCCTTATCCCTTTGATCATCTTGTGATGCGTCAGATTTGTTTTGGGGCGCCGTAGACGTTTATATGTGTATATATATATGTGTGTGTGTGTGTGTGTGTGTGTGCAAACAAATAAGAGGTAGAAACACAAAATTAGTTAAAGCTTCATTATGTTTTTATCCTATAAAAATTCCAGGTTTCTCTGTAAATCACAGAAACATTCAGGATCCGTTCAGACGTTTCTGTCGTAAAGCACGTTGAAACCGGTAAGATGGAACTTTTGCCCTCCATTTCCAAATCAAGATAACGAGTCAGTGAAGCCTTTTCTCGCCTCTGTGTCCTCGCTCGGTGTCAGAGAACGAGAAACTGATAAAGAGGGAGGCGGGGAAAAGGCAGGAGAGGAAGGGGTGAGGGTAATGAAAGAGAGTAAACAACTGGGGAAATAAAGATAAAGGAAGACGGTCAAGTAGAGGCTCGTTCGTATCTCGTTGAATCGGATGAGCAGAGGGAGCTGGAGAGTGCAGAAAGACGGACGTGCACATCCGAGTTTAAACAAAAGTGACACGCTGTAAGAGAAATATCAGGGAGGCTGATTGGATTTTCTGAAGATTGTTTCCGCCGATCTGGTGTTCCTCTTTTAATGCGTATCGATCTTCGGTCTTACTGTAGACGCTCTGCTGTCGTGACATCATCGGGGAGAGACCCCGCTGTAAAACAAAACCACATTTCCTTTACGTCCTCGCGGGCGCAGCGAGCAGCCATCCACCCGGGGGGCTGTAATCGAATGTAGGCCAGCTGAGCGCACGCTTCATAAAGCTGCAGCTGTACGTTGAAAAAAACTGCAGGATCGACTCCCATAGAAACAAACATGACCTCTGACTTATTGTGTAGATGACAGTCCAGTGAGATCATCGCTGCCGGTCCTCGGGGCTCACCTCGCTTCCTCTCAGAGGCAGATAACTCCAACATTTGTCTCTGTTACAGATTTCTGCATGTTTACAAAGACAACAACTATAATAAGGAGTTTGAGATCAGAACTGGATCACATGAGTGTTTGTATGTGATCTGTGGAGCTTTACAGCGTCTTTTAACTCTCAGTTTTCTGTCTCCGTTCAGTCTCACGGCTCTGATTACTGTTTTTCTTGGCAGCAGACGAAGCTTAAAGGGAAACTCCAACGGTTTTACACATTAATGTGTGTTTACAGGTCAAGTAACGAGTAGTATGAAGCCTTCTGTGGCTCCAGAGGAAGCTGCATGTCATCTCATAAATTCCCCTCCCCTCCCCAGGTGTTTGAAAAGGAAGTTATAGGAATTGATGTTCACACTGTCAATAAAACATTTAATTTACATATAATTGGTATTTTAAATGTCTTCATGATGTGATTGTATTTTACCGTGTGTTGGCAGCGTTAGCACGTTAGCACCTAGCCGTCTGAAGAGAAAGCGACGTTATGTAGAAACTGGCATTTTGCGCTACAGTCGGCTTCACTGTATTTGGCTTCACGTCCGTGCCGCTGAGGTTTCAGTTGATGATTTACTGCTGTGTGACCTCGCTGTTGCTTTGTGTCCCTGCAGGATGATGGTGTTCGGAGTGCTGACGCTGGTCCTGAGCTGGACGTCTCTGGGAGCTGACCTGGCCACCGCTGTGGTGAGCTGCTTCACCGCCCCCCCAGCCCTCAGCCCTCAGCCCTCAGCCCTCGCCGGCTGCTTTACCCCCAATATAAACTTGTGTAAACGGGCCTGTAATCAATTCCCGTCACGCCTGACAGTGGTGATAAATTGCTTTAACTACACGCACGCTGCACTTGGAAAAATGTATTTCAGCGCGTGAGGGCGAGGGGGGAAGAGATGATTATACAACGCTGAGTGTGTGCTGATGTTCATATATCTGCATCTGTATGAAATCTGTACAGTGTTGTTACAACAGGACGGGAAACGGCCGTCGGTCTCAGAGACACGTGGACGCTTTTATGGAAATGTTAATTCAGGATTGAGCTGCAATTTGTTGCATTTGCACGGCTGCTGATCAAGCCTCTCGTGCTTTAATTGAATTTCATCCTCAATGTGAATTAGTCTCAGTAAAATGTGCACGAGCGCTGCGGTGTCATCTAAAAATCTGATGCGAGCCGCCGAACGCCACCGAAAACAGGCCGACAAAAGAGAAACAGATCTACACCTTCAGCGTCATTAAACGAATGATTACCTTGATTCAAAGTCGAGGATCAAGGACACCAGGAATCCAATTGCAGCTTTTAAATCCTATCATGTGAGTAATTACAGTGTTTTGCTCGCACACACAAAAAGTGTTTAACTGGGCGAGAATTAGAGTGTGAAAACAGAGAGATGGCTTTAAAAAGAAGTGGAGATGGGATGGATGAGCGGTGGTGTTTTGACTCGGGCGCCTCGGGCGTGTGTGCTACTTTTCTCAGGTTCGTCGTTGTGTTTTGACTCGAGGCCGCGCAGGATCGTTAGCATGTGTGAATTCAAGTTGGAGATAATGAGCGTCGGGGTTTGAAAAAAGAAAGCAGCAGGAGGCGCGATCGGTTACAACGCATTAGTCGCCGGTTTCATCTTCCTTTTTCATCTGCCGGCTGTGCGGCTCTGCGCTCTCTGTGGTCTCCGTCTGTGGATTCTTTGTGATGCCAACGCTGTGACACACGGGAGAAACACGCAGTGTTCAATCAAAGCACAGTACTGAGCGGTTTACAGTTAAAGATCCTTTTAAAGGCAAGGAAACGGGACAAACACTGGGCTGATTTCACTTCATCCCTGCGACCCGACGAGCGTCTCTCGGTGCAGGCGTAGCGTACCCTGCAGGGTGGTGTTTTGAGGTGTTGGCGTCCTCCTAAACTGTTGATTTTCTTTTCTTTTTTGCAACAAGTTCATCCACAATTGCGTTGGATGAAACTGCGTGTAGTGCTGATGCAAACCTGCAGGAATATATTGGCAATCCCCGGAAAACGTTAACACATCGCCCAACACTCGACAGTTCACCCCAAAATGAAATGTACATATTTTCACTCTCACCTCAAGGTTTATTTATCCATCCAGATTGTTCTTGTGAATCACGACCTGGTAACTGGAGATAATCCACAGACCTTTTGTACAGCAGTTTTGTGTTGTTGTGTTTCTTTTTGATGACTACGCAGCAGGAAACCTACGTAGACTCATGCTAGCACGTAGCCAGCTAACTGAGCTAGTTAACGTTCCAGCTCAGCGCGAACGCGGTGATACATTTGGTTTATGTAGTTCGGTCCTGCGTGAAACTGCCCAACAAGTCTGTGGATTATCTCGAGCAACTGGGTCGTGATTTCTAGAAAGAGACGTCGCTGTAGATTGTTTTTTCTTCATTGTTTGTTCCATTATATTGACGAGCAGGCAGCCATCTCTCATCTAATATCTCCAGGGGAGCATGAATATCCGCAGCCGTCGTTATTTTTCTGAGTACGTGGTCCTGTTTGTCGAGTTTATTTCGGTCCGGGTGAACTCGGTGAATCATGAGGCTTCGCAGGAATCATTCTCTACATTTTGTCCTCTCAGTGGTCCGTTATGTAACCCGTCCAGCACGTGGTGTTTGGCTGAGGCTGACCCTGACTGGACCGTCCGCTTCGTGTCCTCGCTGCCTTTTTATCTGCCACTGAGCAAACATGCATCCGCTGATCCTGCATGTGTCCAGGAAGTCACATTTATAATCTTCAAAACGTCCTTTATATGTGTGAATGAATGTGTGTGTCGCTTCATGTGTGTCAGGATTTGTTTGCAGTTATTTCTAGTTGATAGAGCAGCAACTCATAGCTGATCAGTCCATTAGTTGATCAGTCAAAATACATTTTATTAATGTTTTTTTGCCTCCAGCTTCTTAAATGAAAACTCTGGAAAAAAAAGAAACAACTTTCATTTTCGGTTCCGGGAAATTTTGACATTTTATAGACGAAGCAACTAAACTACTGGACTGCCAGACAAACTCTAAAATGTTCTGTGTAAGAAAAGATAAATGTGATGTGATGTTCTGGATCTTTTTGACAGATTTCTCTTCAGTCTGAGCACAAAATGTTTTATGACTTCTGTATTTTTCCAGTAATGGTTTGACTCGATGTTTAAACACCACTCTTTAATTTTTTTGGGGGGGGGGCTGCAGACTGTAGCGAACAACGGACCGGTCATCAGCTTTAATGGTTCTGCTCTGAGTGCTGCACCTGTCGGGACCTTGTGTGTAAGCAGGGGTCGCTTAGCTGTCCATCACGTGAAGCCCAAACGCAGCGCCGCCACCTGAGAGTGTTTGAAAATCACTGAAATGCTTCCTTCGCTGCACGTCCAGGCGAACAGCCACCTGCATGCTGGTGTTAATGTGAAGGTCTGACAGGTGTGTCCGTCAGATGCTTGACTGGCTGAATGCATAATGAATCCTTTTCGCAGAACTCCTGATTGCAGACGGCGGGTAATCAGGACTCACACGTTCATTGTCTTCCCTTCAGGAACTCTGACGAACTTCCTCCTGAACCGCAGAGCTCCTTCGCCCCTAACAAGCCGGCTCCGGGTCTGCCGGGGAAACTCGGCTTGCTTTATCTCATCTGGGCTCATTAGCGCTCCTCCCCAGAGGAGGGGAAGCTTCACGCCGTGTGTTTGTTCTGAGCTCGGGGGACGTTTAACATTCAGGCGGCACAGTTCAGACGAGACCACCGGCTCCTCGCTTCTGTTATTTCTGTCGAGGCAGGTTTTCTTGTTAGCTCTGAGCTGTGTGAGTGACAGGATGGAAGTCTTCCTGTCTAGACACGTTAAAGAGGATTATAAGAGAGGGGGGTGTCCTCTTCATTTTCCTCATTGTGTGACAAAGTGATGAGGTGATAAGCTTCGACAAAAAAAGACGTTCAGCGTGTTAACGGGCTGTAAGCTGCAGGTTCAGCTCTCACATTGTGTCCTGTTTTTGTTTCAGGGCACGAGCGACTTCTGTGTGGCCCCTGACAAATACCTCCTGAGCCAAACGAAGGGGATCATCGGTGCTGGTGAGCGTCAGCGTGCATGGATATTAAAAAACGCTGCGTTTGTGGAGTTGTAGTTACGAGAGCGTGAAGCTGTGACGGGCTTTTAATCGGCTTCTTCTTCTTCTTTCCACAGATATCGTTCATTACTACCTTTACTGCAACCAGACTCTCACCAACCCCTTCCAGCAGGTAGGAAACAAACAAGGCGCTCGAATGCTGAATGTTGTGAGGTGTGTGGGGTGATAAATTACTTTAACCGGTAGCGGACTAATGAAAAAGTCTTCTAATAGGATTCTGGTCGTATTATTACAGAAACTGTGTCCGGTAACGTCGACATGTGTTGTTAGATGATGAACATTTTGTAGACGTCTTCCTTCTCCGTTATGTTACGTTCACAAAGTAAAGTAAGTTTCCCCTCCGGCTCCAGTCAGCAGTCGACACTACAGAACATAAACTGCCAGAAGCTGGGTCGGGTCGGGTCGCTGCCGCAGTCGGGCCGATAAACAGGAGTGAATCTAAACCCACTTTTTAATCCCAGAAGTTGGAGAGAAACCTCTGATCTGCCCCTCCGACAGATAAACAACAAAGGATCAGAGATGGTTATTTGTATCTGAGCATGTGCGATACCAAACACACGTGTTCTGACCCGTTCAGCTGCTCGACACATCAGTGTTACTAGAAAAGGTTTTCCTAATTAAAATATCCAGATTTAAATCAGGTCTTTTTTCTGATTGAAGACACAATCAGGCCTGAGGAGTCGAGCCAATTACTAAATGTCAGATTTAATTCTTGGTGCATGTTCGGTACCGAGCCCGGTAAGGAGACTGACACCAGAATTTTTAGTCCTGGCATGAAATAATTTCAAATAATGCAAATTCCTGTCAGTGCCGAGGGTTCGTAACGAGCCGTTCAGTTATAGTGATTTAAACGCTGATGGAATAATGGTTTTATGTGAGTTGAAATAATGAGAGTTTTGTTCACTTTAAACTTTAAACGTCTCGACGTCTTTTGACCTGAAACTCAGAGCTCGACGGGGAGTTTGTGTCTTCGCCCTTCAAGCCTCATCTGCCTCACACTGCTTCTCCCTGTTCAACCCCGTCGGCCTGATTCACATCCTGACTTCTACCTCGTGAGCCTGATAGAGCACAATCTTTTATATCACTCCTCCTCCTCCTCCTCCTCTTCTTCTTCTTCTGTTTTTTCCTCACTCTCTGGCATTCATCAAGCAAACAGGCCAAAACATGCAGGAATGGTACAAAGCTGCCAAGACGATGAAGAATTGAATCTTCCTCTCCCTGCTGAGGTCGTGCGAGGTGACTCCTCAGAGAGACTTTGGGTCACATCACTGTGTCAGCGCTCAAGTCAATTTCTGCCAGCTCCGGCCCAGCGGAGCTCAGATCTTATTATCTGGCTCTCGTAGAAATGCCCCGGGGATAACGAGAGCACAGCTAACAGAGGGCAGACGACCGTCACCCCGCCTGGCAAACACAGTCGGCACTCTTTCTCTCTGTCACACAGATACAACAGGTGCAAAGTTCACCTGCATGCTGGCAGATGCAGGACTTCACCCTGATTGGCAAACACACCAGCTCTCCCACTCGCTCTCCCTCGCGTCTTCTCATGCTGCCCTGTGCTTCCACCCTCCCGTGCCCTTGGATTTCATCGCTCTGGGCATCAACGCGGCTCCTTTTTTCTATTCTCATCACCGTCATCTCTTCTCCTTTTCTTTTTCCTTTTTACCGACTTCCTCCATCCGCTTTCTCTGTCCTACTTTATTTGGCTCCAGAAAAAAAACGAGCTCACCCAAGCAAAGAAAAAAAAAAAAAAAGCCAGATCCGATCAGGACGTTGGGTTTGTGTGTGCAGCAGGTCGGCCGCGGACAGTCGTGCAGATCCAGGAGGCAAAAAAATAAAAAAGTCAGATCAAAGGAAAGCAATTACATTTATGGATGGAGGAGCTAATTGACCGTATCCTGTTTCAATTCAACACTGTGCCACAGGACAGGGGTGATCTCCGGGGCTGCTCCTGTTGAAGATATCAATTCTTACTTTGCAGATGTGGCAGATTAATTCACTTATAGCTACACTTAAATGTGGAGGTTTAAAAAAAAGACATGAGGCAGTCGGAGCCTCTCAGGGAGGATGTGATCAGACTGAACGTGGAGGCTTATTTTGCCCCCTGTTGGTGAGAAGATGAACCTGCACGGCCACAATCACACACTCCAGAGTACATGTGATGGTAGATATGAAGAAACGTTATGCCGTTGAAAGAAAACATGTTATATTTTACTTATGTTTAACTTACTTTCCTGATCAGGCAAGCGGTAAAGAAGCTGATGATGGAAGTAGCTCAGGAGTGAGACATCTGTCCTCCTTCTCATCTTTGTATCCATATTTCAATATATTTGCTACTGGAAGTTTGGTCAGCTGGTGGTTGAGGATGTGGACTAAACATCAGCTTTGTATCGAGAGCAAGGCGGAAAACGTTCAACATGACAACCGACTTTAGTCTCTGAAAAGCTTTAGTTTCTCTGCCGGCTCTTTCACTGTGATGCCTCTGTGAAGATCAGTGTTAATCCTCTTCTCTCTCTCGTCTGCAGCCTCTGACCATCTTCCAGAGGTCCCTGACCACCATGCAGATCCAGATCCAGGGTCTGCTGCAGTTTGCCGTGCCTCTGTTCCCCTCAGCCGAGGTATCACAAACACCGAGCCACGACTGCTATCCTTGAGAATAACGGAGTCAAATTGTTTGTGGAGCAGATTTTTCAGTGATTCTGTACATGTTCCTGTCCTCAGAGAGACCTAGTGGGCATCCAGCATGTGCTCAATTCCTCAGAGGCCAGTCTGCACCAGCTGACCGCCCTGCTGGACTGCAGGGGGCTCAACAAGGTTCGTTCTCTTCATCCTAATTGGCATCACAGCAGCACAACTAGGTCAACAGGAGAGTAAGTGGCCACGCAGGACTTCAGCCTCAAACTGAAAGTGGAACTGGGAAAGAGAGCGGAGCGGAGCGAGGCACAACAAGGAGAATTTGCAATTTAATGAGATCCACTCTTTCTGTTTTCTTCTAAACGCGTATGT
Organism: Spondyliosoma cantharus; assembly: GCA_900302685.1. Lineage (NCBI taxonomy): Eukaryota > Metazoa > Chordata > Actinopteri > Spariformes > Sparidae > Spondyliosoma > Spondyliosoma cantharus. The sequence continues at coordinate 24,482 of OMLP01014816.1, forward strand.
GAGTTTCCTGCAGAGAGCGAGTCACGACCGCCCTGCAGTCTGTGTGAAAAATGTTGAACTTGAAGTGAAGTTTGGAGACGACACACTCCGGCGCTCTAAGTGCTTCTTCTAACCGAGTCAGACGTAACAGCAGGAGTCGGCCTTTACGAGCGTCTTGTGCTTCATTATGTGTCTTGACCTCTTTAGGACTACCTGGACGCGATGGTGGGGGTGTGCTACGACGGCGTGGAGGGCGTGCTCTACCTCTGCCTCTTCTCCACCCTGGCGGCCTGTGCCTTCACTGTCATGCTGTGTGCCATTCCCAGGGCATGGAGACAAATTGCCTGCAGGTCAGTTCGTTCTCTGTGTGTCTGCCTGAGCGCCCTCATTTCCTCATCCTGCAGCCGCCGCTATGCAGCTCCACGCACCGCATCAGCCAACCGGAGCGTGCGTGCGTGCGTGTGCGTGCGTGTGTTCATGAATATTTTTTACAATTGCACAAGTGAGGCCAGATGTTCCGCTACCAATACAAATTCTCTTGCGAGTGCTTCAAAATACCTTCGTTAAACAAGGACGAGAGGGCTCACATTGTCTCGGATAAAAAAAGAAAATTCAGTCGAGGTTTGTCAGCCGCAAAACATTTCTGGAGCTTCAAAGGAAAACAGCATTGCAGGATTCTCCTTAACAACCCAAGTAGACAACACGTACGCCCATACAGCTCGCCTGGTGTCTCCAAGAAGCTTTCAGCAGCTACAGTAACGATTTCAGCTATTAAAATGTGTAAATTAAGTCTTTTCAAATCAATAGGGATCTCAGAGCTGCTGGAGACTTTGACGAGCTGTAAGGAGCCATTTTTATCTATTAATCTATCCTCAGTTGCCTCCTTCTACTTCAGTTGTTTAGCACAATGCTGCAACCCTGTTTTGCTGTGAAGCTCCGGTATGAAGCTGAGCAGATAATTTGTGCACTTATCCTTTAATTTCCTGTCCTTCAACTGATTTTAAGCTGTTTCTCTGCATTGAAAAATAACATGCAGAGAGTGTGAACTGATCTGAGACAGGTGATCCTTCACGATGACCAATTTATCATCTTTAACTGCACGTCAGCGACCTTATTACGATGCAGCCGTCAGCGCGGCTGTTTCGTAAAAGCTTCTCGTCTCGAGATGTAGACAACAAAGAAGCAGCCTTCTTTATAATGCAAGAAACCAAATTCACATTGTCTTTTTTTTTCGTCTGTTTTCTGGGTTTGATTTCCTGACAGTTCAGCCTGTGAATGCTTATCAGCAGCTGACATCTGAATCTGGCTGGAAGGGAAGAGTTCCTGCTCACAGCTGCATTAACATGCACCGATAACACGAGTTTGTCAGAGAAAAAGGTGTTGAAACGGCCGCTTTGATAGATCGTGTGTGCCTTGAAAGGTTCGAGTATCTGTAAGCTGATATTAATGCAGCACTAAGGAAACACTCATCTTCCTGAACGACAGGAAATGAAGCTAAAACGTGGCTGTACGTGTTCAGAAATGCTACCAGACCTCAGACTTAACCAGCGAGGCAACTTAGTGATCAAGAAACTATTTAAACTCTTGCAGGAAGATGAGTTGATGCTGCAGCAACCGCTCACCCAAAAATATACATTTAGTCAGAAGTCCACGAAACATTTCTGGAGCTTCACCCCAAAACAGAGTTGCAGCGTTTTACGACTGTAAAACTGATATTTAATGATGTTATTTACATCGTATGCACAGCTGAGCTCATTCACTGCTCTCAGATGTGATGCACGCTAACGCTTTTAGCTCAGCAGCTACAGTGCAGAATACAAATAACATCTTTTTAAATTAATCTGGGATGTCAAAGCTTCTGGAGACTTGGATTACATCAGTGTGCTGGACTTTTGGTAGTTTTAAAACAAGTCTCCTTCTGCTGCAGTTCACTGTTTTGCTGTGAAGCTCCTGAAATGTTTTGTCAGACTATGAAAGTTAACTATCTGCATGAGGTTGCGTAGATAATGACCGACTTTTCACTCATGGTCATTGTCCCCCTTGTTATTATTCTGTTTACTTCCACTTTGGGTATAATTACGCTCTAACGTTTTGGGACTTCAGAGGACGTAAACAGGAAGTATAATTGGATTCAGTGAGTTGAGCTGTAGGCGACAACCGGAGCCTTTAATCTATATCATAACATTTTGGCTCATTGGCGCCATTAAAAGTTTGCAGAATTAGCTGTTGGAAAACCTTAGTGAAGCAAATAAAAATGGGATATTTCTCAGGCAAGTTCTGAAGAAAGAGAGAAGGAGCATCTTTGTTCCCTCTGAATTATTTGTCCTCTCTCCTCACGTCTCATCTGTCTCTTCTTCTTGTACTCGTGTTCCTCCAGGGAACGAGATTACGACGACATTGACGAGGAGGATCCGTTCAACCCGCGGGTCAGGAGGATAGCCGCTCAGAACCCCAACCTCGCCAACATGCACAGCTTCTGCAGCTACAGCAGCAGCATGGGCAGCCAGACCAGCCTCCACCCGCCCGCCCCGGCCGTCTCCAACGCCCCCATGTCTGAGTACATGTGAGTGGACGGAAAATAAGGATGTGCGGTTTTTAGACTTCATATTTCCACCCACATCTGACTCGAGTCTTTTGTCCTTTCTCAGGAACCACACAGCTCTGTTCGGGGGAAATCCGCGGTACGAGAACGTGCCTCTGATAGGACGAGGCTCTCCACCCCCGTCGGTGCGTTGGGTCCCAGAGGCCAAGTCCTTCCTATGACGTCATGTTTAGCCTTTTCAAGCACCAGATATAGCTTTTATATAAATAACCGCTGATTCTTTAACTCACCTCACTTCCTTCTTTAAAGTTCACCTTTACATTCACTCGAATGCTAAACCGTATCTAACCTTTCTCTGATCAAATCAACTGAGAGTTTCCTTAAAGATGTTAGAGAGAGATGATCTTCAGCTGCACACTGTGCCTTCCTCCAGCCCGCGAGAGGCTGGCTTACAGAACCAAAGCAAGGCGAGGAGAAGTAATGCAGTTAATATTTAATCATCAACTGAACATCATTTAGTTTCCTTCAGGCCAAAGTCCCAGGAGGAGGTGACACGAGTCCTGAGCCTTAAACTCTCTCACAGTTGACACTAAAGGTTTTCCTTCCACTTTGAATACATCCAGCCTCTCGCAGGACCACTTGTCTCCCGCCGCTGTACATCAGGGAGATAAATATAGAAACATTTTGGATTAAATTTTCATCGGGCGTGGCATCGCGTGTGATGGATTGCAGCAGTTTCGTGCAACTTCTGCAGGTATCTTATCTACTTTAGATCAGTGCTTTATAAGCTCCTTCTGAAAGGATAATTCAGAGGAACGAGTGTTGAGATCAGCAGCTCAGGAGAAACAAACCAAACACGTTCTTATTTATGATAAAGTGCATGTTATTTGTTGCTATGCATAGAGGGTTTAAAGGAGAAGTATTGTGCTTATTTTCAGGTTCATCATTTTATTCTAGTTTTCTACTCGACGTGCTTTAGTGCTGCAGTCTGTCTGTATATGCAACATCCTACATTTTGTGACTTTGAGCACAAATTTAAGTTATTTTACAGAAAGGTGAACCGTGTGGCTCGTCAAAATTGCCAGGAAACGACTCAGGAAATATAAAAAATATCATAAAAAATACCCAAATACACGGGAGCCTGCTCTGATTGGTCAGCTCGCACACGCCTGAGCCAGCACCACTAAAATCAACAGAGCAGCCAAATGAGCTGCAAGGCACAAACTTTACAAATGTTCGAAGATCTTTTACATGCAAAGAAAAGAAAAAAGCGTAACGGGTCTCCTTTAAATCCATGAAATCTTTATAAAGATCGATTTATTTATGTTTGTTTTAGCAGTTTCTGCAGATAAAGCAGAAAGACTCTTCTTTTGCTTTTGTCGGTCATGATTCTCATTAACCTTCGGCCTATAGTTCCAACTCGAGCTAACGCAATAATACGATGTCCTTTGCCTTCTGCCTTCACTCCTAATTAATACCAGCAAGTGATGTATAATTAAATTCTCCCTCATGACTACAACTGTGCAGCATCATGCAGCAGTCTGCAGCTAACAGCTTCTTTTATGTATTTTTTTGTTTGTTCGTTCGTCTTGTTTGTTTGTTTTTATCTTTCATTTCTATATTTCCTCTTTTTTTTAATCAACTTTTGGAGATATACACTCAGCAGTATAGAAACAGAGTAAGTCTTTTCAACTCTTCCTCAGGTTTATCTCCCTTCACTTCTTCCTCTGTTGCATCTCTTGTTTTGTTTTTTTACCTCTCCTTCACTTCCTGTGCAGTTTTTTTTTTTTTTGTTCCCGTTTGGCATGGCTTTTATAACTCATGACCTGTTGTCCCTCATTCCAGAGAGTCTGTTTGAGTTAGTGAGGGTTTGTCTGCCCCTGGTGTTCACAGGCTGGTTCTGTGGTTCTGTCCCTGGCTCTCCTCACGGTTAGCCTCCCTGTGCATGCAGTTCATTCGATTCTATAGCTTGTGCCGCCACCAGGTGTTAAACACCGAGCGATGTGTGGTGCTATAGAATTTATTCTATCGGGGTATTGATGACATATTTGGAGGGATGATTCAGTCTTAATGTTGATGTGATTGTACATTGTGTGAGCCAGTTTCTTAGGTATGGGTTAAAGGAATACTCTGCAAAATAATCTCTCTTTTGACGACACAATTTGAAGGTGGCTCGTAAAAAGTTTCTTGGTTGGAGACGGCGGCCGTAGTCGGCTTGGGTTCACAGCAGCTACAGACGCGAAAGACTTTTTCCCTCAAGCTTCCAGTGTGAAAGAAACATCTGTAAAAGGGTGGATACATTTCTTTGGAGCGTCTCGACCCCTGTGTAATGACTCGTTTTTAATAACTGGAGCCATTAGATCCATTAACAGTTAGAAAGTCTAGAAAAGCCGCACGATTAAATTATTTTATCCCTTTCAAGTTAACCGGGCGCTGAACCGGAAGTCAGACGACTTGGTTGAAAGTCTCTATGAAGATCCAGATATTTTCATACCCAGGTGAGCTGAGCAGCTTTCAGAGGAGTGAACAAGGCTGTGTCAACTTTTAACGCAGCATCATCGGCTGCAGTCCATTTCAAGTCTGAAGTCGACAGACAGCATTATCCAGAGGAAACATATTGCTCAAAATCAGTTTATCAGCTGTTCTGTCCTCTTTTTGTTCTGCACTGAATATACTGTGAAGTATCCATAAAGTACGTCACCGTCAGGGATCATCAGTTTACTCGATGACAATAAAGGGTCCCTTAAGAAGAAATGTCGGGAACCGACTGATCTAGATAGCAGAATCAACTTTCTCATCTAACTCGCAGCATGAAAGCAACAAAAGCAACAAAAGCGTGTTTCAAGTCTCAGCCTGCCGCTGAAACCCATTCTTACTTCTGTGAGTCCGAGCCGACTGCAGCCGCCAGCTGAGCTTCAATCTTTAAAGAGCCACCTTTGAATCCCCACACAGGGACTATTCCTTTAAACCCCCCGTGACATTTTATTTCTTATTTTTTACCTTTTAAGATAAGGCTCAGTCCACACCTGTGACACCTCACTGCAGCTCCCAGAATCAGCTCATAATGTTCTCCGTGTGTGTCTTTGTGTTTACCTTTCCCTCCACAGTACTCCCCCAGCATGAGGGCCACCTATCTGTCCATGACCGAGGAACAGAGGAGACAGTTTGGGAACGACTTCCAAGCATAGACTTCTTTATCTACACACACACACACACACACACACACACACACACACACACAGACAAAGAGTGTGTAATGAGAACATCTCGTTAGTCCAGGACTCAGGACAATGGAACCACACTCATGAATGATTAATCACATGTTTCTGTCTAATGTGGGGGGGACTTCCTAAACGCTGCGTAACTAATAACGTTGTTAAAAAAAAAAAAAGAGGATGTAACAGCAAAGACTCGACCGTCTGTACGAAGAGGAAGCTGATGATTAATAACTGTGATGTTGCAGCGAATCATAGAAATGTGGTCACAATAACATAAAAAAAATACAGTTTGAAGTTTCCAAAAAAAACCAACACAAACCCTTCCATTCAGGTGACGTAAACACGACATGTTGTTTTGTATGTATTGTGCTTCATGCTTGATGTTTGTGAAGCACAAACGCAGCACTGTCGGCACACAGCAGGAGGTGTTGTTGAGGTTTTTAATTTATTTACGTTCACACACAGACGCCTGCCAGCGAAGCTTTATTCTTTTTTGTTCCCCCCCCTGGAGAGACGAGGCGACCTGAGACCACGGCTTCTGTATATACGTTGTACAATAACAGACTGTTGACTCATTCTGATGTGTTTTTATTTTGTTTAAACAATGTGCCATTTTTTATATATTTTTTCTAGTTTTTTTGTGGGGATGTCACACAAGATCGCTCTTTTTTTTAATTTTCTTCAGGCCATTCGTTCGCGTTCTCCGCCTACTTAATCCAGCTAACACAAAAAAAAAAGTTGTAGTTTTTCCGATCGTAGCTTTGAGAAGCTGTGCTGCTCTAACCGTGATTAATGACAATATTCAGGTAATTATTTTTATCTTTCAAACCCATCCAAACAGTATGTTTGTATTGACTAACAATGACTTTCTGTAGGGATTTAATATATACACTTTTTTGTTTATCAATTATTTTTTTCTCAAGTGTCATTTCTTTCCGCATGTTGCATTGTACAGGCACTGAACGTGGTGCTTAATTTTTGTGTGTGACCTTAAACTTCAGGGTCTTAATGTGAGTTGAATAAATCAGTTTTGAGTAAAACTCCGTGTCCTCACTTTCTTCTTCATGTTCATGTCCTTTGGCTGCGACAGAAATGTAACTATTGTACTTTATTATTGTAAAAATGACCAAACGACAACACTGTGTATTATCATCACTGACACTTAGGGACATTAAGTACACACTATAGACTCGAATGACTTTAAGACACAAACCCTCTGAACACACTGTAATCTAGACCCATAACTTCACACTATAGTATTGTATGTAATACCAAAATACATTAAACCAATAAACATCTTTCCTCCAAGGACCAAAAACATTACAAACGATGGGCTACATTTTGTGCAGCCATGAGGAATTATTTTTAGTTTTAATGAACTCTATATATTCTCAGTTTCTCTTTTTCTTTTTGAATGTTTTCTCAGACTTTTGGAGAGTTTTAAAATAAAGAATGATATACTAGTATGAATACACACTGATATTTCCAGTATACATTTCATAACTGGTAATTAGTAACTGTATCAGAATACATTTTTAAAGTAACCCTCCCGACCCTGCAGGAATAAAGAGCCGACTTCAACCAGACAACCACAAAACCTGATGACAGGAAATCAGGACTCAGTTCAGGAAACCGTCGTCCGACTCGTCCTCAGCAGCCGGTTCCTCTGCTCACACTTTCAGCTCCTGGCTGCTCTCGTTCTGGACAAACCAACAGTGACCATCAGGACTCTGCAGATATATCAGCCACGTTTGATCCCCCTTGTAAAGTTCAGGTGAAAGATGCTCACACTTTCCCTTCAGGCTCCTGCGGCGGCTCGTCTCTATTGTTCAGCTCGTCTTGTTCGTCTTGGTGATTCGTTCTTTCAACCGTCCATCACCTGCAAGATGAGAAAGAAGAGCAGTGGTAGTTTCACGTCTGTTTGTGCAGGTTTTTTGTGGATTAGTGGAAGTTTTTTGTGAATTTGTGGAGATTTTTAGAGATTGTGTGTGTCATTGTGGAGGTTTTGTATCATT
>OMLP01014819.1:0-32996 GCA_900302685.1 Spondyliosoma cantharus
CATTAATATTTTGGCCCACCTCATTTATATAGATAGTAAAGAGAGTGGGTCCTAAGACAGAACCTTGCGGCACACCGTTTACAGTGTTTAGGAAATCGGAGCAAAGACCATCGGACTGCACACACTGCTTACGGTTGGAAAGGTAGTTAGAAAACCAGCCAACTGCATGGTCTGACAATCCAATGGTGGACAGTCGCTGACTTAAAATACTGTGATCGACTGTGTCAAATGCCTTTGAAAGATCGATAAAAAGAGCAGCACAATATTTCTTGGCATCCATGGCTTCAAACATATCATTTATCACCTTAATGGCAGCAGTTGCAGTACTATGCCGCTTCCTAAAGCCAGATTGAAAAGGAGATAAAATATTGTTCAGGCTCAGGTAATCCATGACCTGGTCATTCACCAGCCTTTCAAGAACTTTTGCTAAAATAGAAAGCTTAGAGATGAGTCTATAATTATCCAATAAAGTGCGGTCACCCCCTTTCAGGAGAGGGAGCACGTAGGTGGTTTTCCTCACATCAGGAATAATGTTGCTCTGGATAGAAAGATTAAAAATGTGAGATACCGACTGAGCTATAATGTGCGCAGACAAACGTAGGAAGTAAGGGGGAAGGTTATCAGAACCTGCTGATTTTTGAGGGTCTAGGTCTTTTAAGGCCGTAAGAACCTCTTTAACAGAGAAGGGGGTGAAAGAGAAAGAGAAATCCTGGCTACCTGTGGCAGGGCTGGCGAACAAAACAGCTTAGCATCTCAGAATGTTATTATCTTGGCTAAAATAACTGCATTTCATGACATTTTTCTCAATTCCTCATATTTTTAATCAAAATATGCTTAATATTAGCAATATAGGCATACTGGAATCCCTTTAACTTTAGCTACAGTTTGTTAAAAAAGTGATTATTTTCACTGCATCACAGTCACAAATAGGACACACATATGTTATTGGCATCTGTGCGTTTGAGTGAACGTCTTTTATATTAAAACATAAGGTGTGATGGTGAGCCGTGGTGGCAGGCTCAGGATTTTGGAATGACAGGTTTCTCGAGCCCCTCTTGAGAATAGTCACGATAATCCCAATAACGAAGATTCACCACGTTCAACGGAATATTTTTATCTGGATCTGCAAAGAAATCGTACATTGATGATGATGATAGAGATGTTTCAAAGAGGAGACAAACGTATTTAACGTGGATCTACTCCAGTCTGCGGTACGGGTCATAGGCCTGACTGATAAACCACAGAATTAAAGAGTCAAGAAAGTTTTGCGGGCACCTCATATTCTCACAAACTCTCTTTCTCCGCTTCGAGTGTGCGCCACACTTCTCCTGCAATCAATTGAGGGTTATTTTAATGTCTCATTTTTAAGGGGGTGCTACAGACCCCCTCAGCACCCACACTCCCCTGCCTTGAAGTGCAACTCAGAAACACAAAAGTGATCAGATGAGGGAAAAAGTTTTGCCTGATATAGAGCCCTGGGATGTAAATGACTTTGGCTAATTGCTGCATTTAGACACCCAGTGTGGCTTAAAAGGGGGAGAGTAATTGGAAGGAAGGCATGAGCTGCAGGTGCAAAGGAAAAAGGATGAACTGTGACGTCTTCTTCTTATGTAAGAAAAGTGCAATGTCTGATTTGTATTTTAGATAGGATGATGTCCATATCATCATTATATACACCGCAAACGACAGCCGTTAGTCCTGCTAAACCTTCATGCTATTGAAAAAAATCTTCTTGTTACTTGAATTGAACGTGATTTGTCAGAGATGGCGCAGAGTGTTTGACAGTGTTGTAAATGTCAGCTCTGTGTTTGTCTGAGGATAATGTGAGCGCCGGAGAAAATCCCCCTCAGCCGGGTTTCGGTGCTCGAAAATGTTTACAGAACGCGCCCGGCGCAGATGTTGGAAAAACACACAGTCTCAACAAAACGGTTATTTATATTCACACAATCTTCGTGGCACATTGACTGGCTAATGGTAGCCTATTTGCTGTGAGCAGGAATAAGAGAGAAACACAGGCCCCGCGGTGGAGAGCGGAGCTTTTCATTTCCAGCTTCTAATGTTTTTCAGCTTCGACAAAATTAAAACAGGTATCAGTGAGCAGTTTAGCCATTTAGATAAATGATTGAGTCCCACCTAGTGGACCCTGGAGGTTCAATTACGTAAAACTATTAAAAGTCTAAATGAAAAAGTATTGATTGAATTGACGTTAATACAGGGATGCGAGGATGTCCTCAGGAAAGTGGCTTGCTGAGAGAAATGAGTCTTTCGGCCGTACGTGGAGTAGATCAGCTTAGGCGCGAAAGTTTTCTTTCCACAACTTGGTAAACAGGAAGTGAAAGAAATGAACTACTTTCCCACTTGGACACACGCAAGTCAGGAAATTTGAATATCCCTCATTATTGTTTCTGCTGGCGTTTGTCGAACGGGAGGATAAGCTGCCGATCCTTTGCAGCAGGTTGTGTTTTTAAATTGAGGCTTTTGAGGGTGTACATGCTGCCTAATCTTCTTCTTGTTTGTTAGATTCCTAGACATGAAAGGGAAAAAGCACTTTGTTAGACTGAGGGAATATGCTCCGTCTCTTACAAGCGGCTGTTCGCCGGCCTGACAAACTGTAGGTTTAATGAAGTGTACTTCTAGCTGAAGGCATTGTTTAGGAGTACATGAAAAAAAGACAAGACGTTTTCACCTTTCCGCCTCAAGTCATCAGATTATTAGGGAGCTATAAAATGTAGCGGTATGAACACAGAAATGGAAGCCTTTCGAGGTCGTATTATCGCCTTTTTAATCTGAATCAAGCCTGCATGCTTCAGATATACCCGCTTTGTTCTCCACTTCTGATGCCGACGTAATTGGAATGAACTTGGCTCATTAAAGACACGAGCAGTCACTTTAAGCTTTAAGCTCGATGACTAAGTGCTGCTCAAAAAAACGGCACATTTACAAGGTTAAAATCACAAAAAATCCTGGAGCCTGGAAAGTGTCAGAAAGGAAGCGAGCAAGGTGGAGCAGAGGTCGCTGATATTGACAGGCTGGGATCTAGAGAACGAAGAGTATACGGCCAAATTTGACAAAGCCTTAAAACCGTCTTTCAGCTGTTGTGGCTTGCTTTTTTTCCCCACATAGCTCGGTTAGTTGTCCAGCTAGCGCCGGCCCTTTTAACTGCCGGGAGAAAGAGGTTTTCAGCCCTCTACAACACAATACATTTACGTCTTTGACTGGCATTTCTTCACATTTGGCCGATAATCGTTGGTTCATTTCAGAATGTTTTAAACTTAAAATTCCTACGTGTTGCACCTTTAAAAGATGACGATGCTGTATCTTGCGTTCACATCCTTTTTTTTTTTTTTTCCCCTGCGTCCCCAAAGTGGACAAGAAATCAGATATAACAGCTCGAAAGCTTTTAACATCACCGTGCGATGAGTCTAAATGAAAAGCAATGTTTGTGTTTATCTCTTCGAGAAAGGATCTTAGGTGTTGAACGATTCTCCATTGCATGACAAACTGAGAGAGCGTTGCATAACCTGCAGCGATGTCTGTTCCCGTTATTATTCCGAGGATGTGTAGGTAGAGTCAATTGTTGAAGGACAAAAAGACCCATTTGAAATAAACAAAGCCAGATTTCACAGAAGGTTCCAGGGACTCCTTCTGTGTGAAAAGTATCTAAAGCATGTCGATTTGGGATATTAGCACCTAACGCCTCAATGGCAAACATGTGCAGCAGGTGCTGTGGGGCTACAGGAGTAAAAGAAACTGTGTTCATGGATAAACTGGAAAGTAACATTTTAGACTGTACCAGACTCAAATAGGCATTTTTTTTTCCCCCCGTGTCTGCAAACCTTTTATACACAGAATCACAAGTGTATCATTAAGTGGCAGGTCCCTCCAATATATCATCACACTGGCAGAGTGCTCTGAATAGATTATTCATAGTGCCTGATAACTGTGTGGGATGTCTGCGTAGGAGTGGGGATAGAAGCAGGATCCGCTGAATTACCTCGACGACTGGCAGCGGCTGATGTCTCCATCACATTTACAATAGAGCTTTATTTGAGCAATCGTACATTTAAATAGTTACTTCATGTTCCACAGCGGCGCAGGGTTTAGCGGCGGAAAAGTAAAACGACAGAAGGTCCTTCACCGAGGTCAGGGTGAAGTGAGCAAACTGGAGAGGCCTGAATCATTCATGTCTGCGGATAATCAACCGTCGTATTGTCGAGAAATCTGTACACCTCAGTTATATTTTGATAAATCTGTGAGTCTTTGTATTTGTAAATGTCATAGCTCAAAGACATTCCCTTTGCAATTGTATAAAACTGAAAAGAAAACGCAAAAGAGAACTGCTAAAGGTTGTCTTTAAAAGAGTTACGACCGAGACACGAGAGTCTCAGTCGTTCCATTTCCTGCTAGACGCTGGCTCTCAAGCACAACTCCGACTACAGCAAAGCGACAAAGAAAACACCCGCTTCATCCCTCCTGAAATACAAAATCCATCTACTATGACTGCAGTCTACAATTCTACAGTCATGCCAACAGCTCTGTCACACTGTTGACATGACGATATCAGGCAGACGTGACCATTTTCACCATTTTAGTTTAGCATGTGAGCGTGCAGACTTTTGCTAATTAGCGCTAAACATAAAGTAGAAATCTCATTACTCTTTTTGTCAGACAAACTGGAAATGTTGACCCGCCGTTGGTGCCGGAAGAAACACAAGCTCACCACCAAACTCACTGGGTTTATCCACCGGAAACCATGAGCGACAGTCGGCGTATAGATCGTTTACAGGATTTAACCAGCTGGTGGAAAAGTCAGAGTGATTTATCATCATCAAAGAAAAAGTTTACGGTGGTTTTGTTTCACTAAAATGTCAACAATATGGACAACTGACCAAACAGTTTAAAACTATTTCTTATCACATCATTTATTTCTTGCCATGTAAACATTTAACAGTTGAAGAATTGCACCTTTAATGACGACGCTTGCTCCTTCAACATCTGCACGTATTGCTCATTAGTATTCGTGGAGCATCGCGGGCAGGCTGAAGTCTCAATCTGAGATGTAATCACGTCTTAAAAGGAACACACCTAAAGATTTATGTGTGATTCTCATCGGAGGGTCAAATGGAGAACACCCCCCCCCGGAGATGAAACAGGCAGGTAAAGGCGCCGGGCGACACCTGGACGACCATGTAGGTGCGTTGAGCCTTATCAGGAATGCTAATGCTAAACAGCGCCCTGAAATTCTAATTCTCTAGTTAATCAATGAGACTGACAACAGGCCGGGGCGAGCTCCAGAGGCCCGGGAGGAAATCTATTAACATACAATATGTTGTTGTGCTTGTTAAAATAATGGGAAAGCTTTGGGGTGGGGGCGGGCTCGGGCAGATGCATTGTTCTCCCCGCCGTCGCTTTAGTTAATTGCAAATCCGAACCCTTTAAAGCCTCGTGGAAGTTTGTGCAGTCTGACAAGCTTCACGAAGACTTGAACTCCACACTCCCAATGAATTGTGTCTCTGGATAATCCTAATTGAACATATATTGGCCGTGCAGCTTACGTTGTTTTGGCACTTATTAATAGCACGCTGAAGGAGAATTCTAATGTGGTTTCTACATTTGAAATAAGAGATAAACAAGAGTCCAGATCTCTTTGGCCTGCCGAGACCAGTAACGCTTGACTTGTCACTACGGCTGCTCTAATTGGGCCCTAGGTGAAGACAGGACGGGGCTTTAGGGACCGGCTGGCTTTATTTTTTCAGATCTATTCTTATAAAGCAATCGGGGTTGAGATTTGAATGTCTTTGCTCTCTAATAAAAAAGACACTATGGATTGCAGTGTGGTCTTGGAAATTAGTTTCACCAGATAACAGGGTATCTGCAAGTCTTAGCAGATTGAATCAGCTCCTCAACAAAAGGCCTTGGAAGGAATCAAAAAGTCTGGAATTCAATTTACAATTGCGTGAAAATTGTTTTCATATGTTTTCCTTTCTCTTTCTTAACTGATTAATTATGCTGTTCGAAATTATTGTCCTGTACACCTGGGAAGTTCTGACAGATGCAATATAATGTCAGTAATGAAGGCATGCACGATGCCACTACTGATAACTGATCATTTCACATTTTTATATTTATGAAGTTCATAATTTGTAGTTAATGCACACCTGAGAGTAAGAAAGGCTCAGATGTAATGAGCAAAGATGGATGATTTAATATTCCACAGCTTCAATTAGATCTGCTCTATTAAAACCTCTGGACTTGTCCCTCTTCTCCGAACCCTCGTGGAATGTGAGTTGCAAATTGCAGTCGCGTAGTCTTCTTCGGAAACTTTAGGAAACGTCCACTCTGACGAGGAGGTTTGTGGTTCTTTGTGTTCTCTGTTTATTGGCGCACGACAAACCAACTGTCAAGGTGCAAACAGCCTCCGACTGAATCATTGTTCAGTCAATGAAACCAACCTGGCTTCATATCATCCGCTAGACTTTCAGCGATACCAATAAAATACCCAGTAACGCATATTTCCCAATATTAAGCTGAGCAGTATATTGATATTATATTACTGTGATATGAGATTTTGCATCGTCTTAGACTTGGGATATCATTATATCATGAGTGTTCCCTTTTTCCTGGCTGAATAACAGTAAAGTGACGTCATTTTCTGAACCATCCAGGTCATCTCTGATAGTCATCCCTGCAATATTGGTGCAATGTCAATATTGGGGTATTTTTGAGGAGATTTCTAAATATGTACAGTATACATATATACAGTATATTGTGTGAGACTTAACAGAAGTCCATATCGCCACGCCCATGTTGGATTGTATGCACCTACCACCACCTGCCTCTCAACAGTCAGTGGCCACGTTGGTTGTTTTCAGCTCAAGCTTACCGTCCCACCGTACGGCACACGGCGCTATTCAGCTTGCGTACAGACCGTCTGGAAGCTGCTACGTGAAAATAATATTTGCGTCCTTTAGAGGACACTTGTAATGCACTGCAGAGGGATTTCTGTTTTGTTTTTCTAACCTTTACGTACCGAGGTAAGACAGCCACTCGTAGTAGTCTCGTACTTCAAATGACTTTCTAAATAAAAAGGTAATTTAGATTTAACTTGCTGCCTGCATTTGAAAATAAAAAGCTTGCAGAAATATAGAAAATTGTTCATCGAGAAATGTGCATTTCAATTGCTGACAGCTGAATCGTTTCTTGAATCGTGAGGCCAGTGAAGGTTCACTCCTCTGTTAAATGGCGTGCCATGTGGAATTAAAAAGGTCTTGAAAAGTCTCACATTTAATTTTGTGAATTAAAGGAGGATAAGAGGAATTTGCCACACATTCCGATTTCGTCCACCAGTTATGGCCCGTTTCCTCTGAAACACCAGGTGGGAGATTTCTGAAACCAGGAGGCGAACTTTAATTAATTTACGCCTGATAAAATGGAAACACACAGCCTCATTAAAGCCTCTGCTGGATTATATGTAACAGAGCAAACTAAGCCTGACGTGGGCGCTCCCTGCTTGTGACAGAACGTTCACAAGCCTCGGTCCCAGGGGTGCAGCGCGGAGCGGCTTCAGTGCCGCGCCTCATCCTCTCAGTAGACACGGACAGCAGAGAGTGGCAGCCCCGAGGGAGGGCCACTCAGTCCTCTCTGCTCGCCGGCCGAGGCTCAGACATGTACTGTCAGATATGTCTTTCCACTGGGTAGCCAAACTTTTGTGGTTACATGAAACTACATGACCTTTTCCTTCACCCTCATCTCTGTGGATTTTTCGGAAGGTTTTTGACGTTTTTGCACCCTCGGGTTCACGTGCGGACGGGGAGGAAGTGTGAAAACTGTCACAAAGGTCAGTTTGAGGCCAAGATTAAAAAGGTGTGCCGATGTCCTCTCTTTACCCCCTTTAGTCCACCCATAATAGCTCTGCATTTATGACAGGACAACATCCAATTACTAATTAAAGTCTAGTCTAAGTCAAAGTCTAAAATGCAACCATCTGCGTTGGGCGTGTTGCTGCAGGTACCGGGTGAGAAGATGAAAATCAATCCAGGAGGGCCAGTTTGAGAAATGGAATGAAAATGAATATTAAGGTTGAACAGATGCCCAAAACAGCAGTTCGTAACACAATGAGACGGGGTTTTAAAACTCTGAAAGGAACGCTTGAAAAGGAATACAGCCCTCAGCGATACTCACAGTGTAGATACACACAGAACATAGTTTGGATTAGTTTTGTAACTTGCAGTTTGTCAAATCTGAACCAACACCAAATCCTCCTGTATCCTTTAAAATCCCTCATCATATTTACCGCATCTAGGCGTAATTGAAACCACACAAAAATGAAAAGTGCATGTTGACACTGAAATTCAAATAACCCATGTTTTGCAAGGTAAATTATCATTCTCTGATGCACGTGTCGACAGAAGAATACCGATTTGCTAGCTTCGAAAATTGGGGTGATTTCACCAAGCTGGTGGTGAGCGCTGTGTCTCCCCCACGCCTTACATTTTGGGCCACCACCCGTGCGTTTCCTCTATCCCATGCATTTCATTAATGCCACTCTGGTTGATTGAACTGCTCCACTGTCAGGTAAAAGCAGTACATGGGTCTGTCTAAAGTGCTGTGAAAGTAGGGCAAAGGCCTGAGGAGGCTAAGTGTTTCATTAGGGTTGTAAAGTTGGCTCCTCCGTTCAGAGCTGGTTCACTGACTCGGGCCTCCTGGAGGCTCAGCATTTAATTCTGCCACGTTCATACCCGCTCTGGGTGCTCGTTTGAGTTGTACTGTACTTACTGCACTGTTTGTGCCTTAAGAATTAGCCCACAGTGTTGAAATCTAATAATCCCCAAACTCAGCATCATTGTCAGCAACAGTAGGCCGATGGGTAATGGGGCTAATGGCCTTGCTGTTGGCAAGGATCCAGCTGTGACTGTTGAAATTCCGCTTGAAAGTGGTTGCTTCAGCTGTAATTGGAGGGGTGGTTTATGTTTTTATAGGTTGAAATAGCTCATCTAGCAGCCCAGAAATTGCTTATTATGAGCAAGCAGTTGGCGGCAAGAAGATGGAAGGCGGTGTGTACACCTTTCAGTTTCTGCCAACACAACCGCAGCAACAACCCAGAAGCCAGATTAAATGTTAAACAAGTATGTTTCTGCAACACCATGGATGAGTTAAAAGCTTCTCCTTGTTGCGGCTTTCCCTTCGTTTACAAAAAGCGCTCGGTTAGGGCTAGGACAGCATCGTGGTTTCGCTTTAAACACGCCACAAATATGCATAGAGATTGTCTGACTTCCCGTGAAAAATAGCTGGTTTTGACGCCACAAAAACAGATAGAAATGTCTCCACAGCTCCTTAAAAAAACACCCGGTTGATCAGCTGGAAATGTCTCCAGATGTCATAAGGAATATTATCGAGTAGTGTAGTTTGAGCGGTGTGACTCGAAGTCCTGTCACCCATTTAGCTGCCTTGTTGGCTTGTAACAACAGTGCTTCTGTCGCCTCCACTTCCTGCTGCGTCAGGTGGCTAATAAGCATATAATTAGAATGTGACATGACACATCTGCTGCACATGTCAACCTCAGACTTATCTGGGCTTTTCAGAAACATTAACCGCTAACGTAACATCGCGGCGACTGGGCTGCTATCAAAGAGACACGACTCCAAGAAGAGCACGTTTTACCGCAACCACGTTCTCTAGTTGAAGTCCATGTGAATTATGATGGGAGCGAAAGAGAAAGTCTGGAGACAGAGGAGGTCTGACTTTAATGACTGAACAGATGGATAAAATAACCCACTGTTGACTTTTGGTTTTGCGTGGGACATGATCACCGCTCTCCTGGGGGAAGATCCTGTGCTTGTTTAACACACCCATCCATCCGTTCCAGACCTCCTCCCTAAGCTGACTTTTTTGCTTTTTATGATACTTAACATCACTTCCTTTTTTGATGAGGAGGGACTTGGATGGGGTCAACAAAACATCCGACTTCAACACAGGAAACAGCTGTTATTTTCCGTTGGTCAACGGTCGTTTAGACCTTAACCACTTTCTGTATTATTGCAGCCGTGACAATGAAGCTCCGCTGACCTAAACAAAATTGCAAGGTTAAACGAAAGCATAATGTCTCCCTAAACTTGACTAAACCTTAACCAAACCTTAAACCTGTCGCTCATGTTGTGCATGGACAAAGGATATATTTTGTCCTTTCGTTTGTAGAACTTGTCGGCGTGCTAACATAGAAGATTACCTCATCTATTGATTGTGTCTTGCATTTCCCCAAACTGCGCTCTCTATTGACTTTTGTTGTAGTTTGAAAACTTTGATGTATCGTTTAGGATGTGTACTCATAACTGTCCAAGCGTTTCTGAAAATTTACTGCTCATGCATGCCCGCGGTGAGTGGCAGGTTCGTAGCCCACGCAGAGCGATGTCGGCGCGCAGAGTGCGGTGTCGGCGTTTTTTTTAGCCTTTCAGAATTTTTGTTTCTCTGGTTGTCAGTTAAAAATCTCTGATATGTAATCTTGCCGAAAACCAATTAGGCTTCAGTAAATCTGTATCTAGAATTCCCGCATCAAAATGGAAGCACTCTTCCGAGACACATGCCAGGAACACAGAGTTAATTAATCCCTGCAATCAGAGGTCTGATGAAATAAGAGCTGAATGTTGCCCCTCCCAAGACAACTGTTAACAGAGCTGTTCCGCTCTTATTAGTTCTGCAAACTGCAGATCAGACGGCTCCGAATCGAAAGCCCAGCACGCCATTTTCAATCAAGTGTTATTGCTCTTAGGAATTGAAGTGTGAAAGTGTGATCGTGACCCAAAGTATTCACCTCAGGGCCGTTGAAGTGCAGCCCTGCGGGGGAACTGCATTGATCAAGGCAGAACACGAAGTACAAGTAGCACTAGAAAGAGATGTTAATTAGAGGCCACCTGGAGTCTTTGGTGTTGTTTCAAAACAAACAAATTATTATATAATTATTTGGAAATTCTCTTTAACCGGAACTGTTTTCGCGACTTCGTTGTTACTGCGACAAGGACCGCATTAAAATCTCTGAATGTTTAATCGAGTCGATGAAAAGCTCGATGTCGCCACGTTGAACCCCTGAACCTCAATCGACATCAACTCCAAGCAAGACTGAACAAAGGTTGAAAGCTGTGTGATCAAACGGAAAAACAGCAGCGCAAAGGTTTTATCGATACCAATGCCATTATTGATTCTAATGGTCCAGTTCTGTCCCGATCACTTTCTGTCGAGCTAACTGTAGCAACAATCTGTCATCTTAAATGGATTAAAATAGATATTTGTAGAGCCTTCAAGAATCAGCTGTACGTACAATTTTGTTTGTTTTTTTCTGTAGAGAAGGACTTAAAATAGACAATAACTCCAATTATATTCCATCATTGGAAAGGTGCCAATTTTCACAAACGGTCGATCTCTTTTTGAACAAAACTGTTCATGGTTTATTATCACCAGTTTATGGACTCACACTTTATTTCAGATAATTTGGCAGCAGTAGTGTTTTAGCTTCCAGCTGTGAATTTATATTGCAAAGCAAAACACAGTCATGAAATTTGATTATGTTTCTTTTGTTTTTTCACATTGCATTGCAATGGCCTGTTTTAAAGTGATCATATACCAAACAACTAATGAGTGCTGATAATACTCTATGCTAATAGTTAAGGAGTGATGATGATACAATACATGCTTTGAATTCCTCAGATGTAACTATGCAGTGATCTAAGCAGACCGCATGGCGTCTCATTACAACCAAAAGAAAGAGAGAAAATATTTGTGAGCAACTCTGCAACGTTTCTCTCCAACTTTGCTTTTAGCTTAGCAGCTGCAGTGCAGATTTTTATCTTTCAAAAGTATGTAAATAGTGTTTTTTTCAATCAATCAAATCAGTTTGGGACATCTGGAGACTCAAACATACAAAATGAGCTGTATGGAGCCATTTTATGTTTTTTTTTTTTGACCATCTGCTTTAGTTGTTGCTGTGAAGCTTCGGAAATGTTTTGTGGACTATGAAACATCACCTGACTTTCCATCTACAAGAAGGTGAGTGGATAATGACTTGTCTTTCTTAAGCACGGGGAAAATAAAACCAGTTGAATAAACCATGAAACCCTATGAAAGAGCCAGTTTCTTGATTTTGAGGAGATCCTTCAAGAGTCACATCAGTCCGTTGTATATAAACTACTCTCCCCTCACAGTGTGACGGGGGCAAAAGAGGTGAACACACCCAGGTGAGAGTGCCAACTTCACATCCCATCATTTAAATCATGTGCACCGTCGGGGTGTTGTAAATCAGGCAGCAGATTTGCCCTCTTATACCGTTAAATGATGAAATTGATGCCAGCGTATTCGTGCGCTCGCTGCGAGATGTGGGGCCAAGCGTCACTCATGCTCACGACGGTCATTAATTTAAGCTTCAACAGCAACATAAAAGTCTGTCAGAGATGCAGCCCGTGAATGGAGTCTTCTTCGTCGCCATCTTCACATCAACTCCACTCTCTCGCTTCAGAACCAGGTGCGAATATCACAAACCCTTTACTGCCATTATTGTTACAGCCAGGTGAATGTCAAGCATGCCGTGTTACGTACTCGACGCCTGAAAAGAGAATTAGACAGAAGCGTCGCTTTACACATCTCGAACGAGCTCGTCGAGTCCCTTGTTGCTGACGCCTGCGCGCATATAGATTTTTAAAAGGCAACTCACTCGCAGTGAAGACAGTGCTCTGAAGCGCGGCCCGTTGGAAAGCCACCTTTTTAGAAGCTGCCTGTGTTGCTTTCGGTTGGTTTTTCGTTTTTGAAATTTTGGCTTCAATCGCTCTTTTCAGCAGCAAGCCACTGCACATAAACTGATAAAATAAGTACAGCTCGGCCACAATGAGACTATTCATACTGAAACAGAGAGAGAGAGAGTTGGGGGGTACTACGTTTGATAAATCACTGTTTTACATCAGTATTAAACAAACTGGGAGGCAGCGTTAATGTGGTCGTAACTGCAGGTAATTTAGTGGTAGCTTGTAAACTTAATTGATGCCATTTTTGAAGTTAGTGCTCCCCCCCCGACGTTTAGTGTCATGTGATTAAATTCACTGTACGATGTAGCAAAAAGAGGCTGCTGTGTCCCTCACACCATTCAGTCGTCTACGTACAGATAAAACACATGAGAGGTGATGGACTGCCATTTCCGTTTTTCTAACAACAAAGCCAATCTGCTCGTCTGGACATTAAAACAACTCAACGCAAAAACTCTTGGAACAAAAAGAAAAAACTCTATTTCAATTACAGACGCGTCAACAAATGTGCATCCTAAGAGGCAATTAACATCATTCCTCAGCTGTAAAGTCTACCGATTAGCACTTTGATATGACTCTTCAAAGCATGATGAGCTGACTAACCATGCTTCAAAGAAGCCAAATCCTCTGTGTCAATCGCAGGTGCATCTGCTGAAATCCTGCTAAATTATTTAATGTGTCAAGGGGGGAAAGTTTCAAACATCAGGACGAAACTAAGCCGAGAAAATCAGCATCCCCGAAGAGGGACAGGAAGTTACAAAACACTGTCAGAGGCGATGATGATATCAAATAATACTAATTGGTGGGTCGCCTGAAGGCAGACACAAACAGGATGGATTCAGCAGAGAGGGGCTTATTGTTGGATCTACTAAAGCTAGATTTCAGAACGAGCAACGTGGAAGATAAACGACTCTATTCAGCACAAAAAAGACCATTTTCAACATCCCAGTCAAATGGAAAACAACAAAAAAGGAAGCACGTTTCTTCCAATGAAGCTTGTTACATAATTTATATTTATATAAGTTGTTTTTTTTATTAATTTCATCCCACACTTTTCGCTGCTCACCTTGGTTCACAGTGTTCTGTTTCCAACCTGTTTTCTTGTGTTCCTCCCCAGCTCGACTCTCAGTGTGAAGTTATGTGGATTCTCTCAGTGACTCTTGATCTTTGCACAAAAATGCCTCATAAATTGCTGCAGTTGACTGATCCAATAATAACCTAGAATAAAAATGTTTAACAAATAATTCAAAGTCCTTTTTTTTTTTTCCTGATCTCAGTAGCGAAACTTTGACCTCAGCAATGTTTTTATTTTCCATCTTCGCTGCAAAGAGCACTATATTTTTTTCCGCGTTAACTTTGAGTGAGACAATTATACATTATATTTAGATGTTACAGATATCTTTAGGCACAACGACCACTTCCTAGGGTTAGGAAAACATAATGTTTTGGCGCACAGTGCCTGTTTTGGTTGGCACTAACACGGCTGGAGATGTCCCGAAGTCTCATGGAAATCACCTGTTTTTTGTCGCCATAAAGACGACCAAAGATGTCCTAACTCTGCGTCTACTATATCTGTGTTTTGTTGCCACAAACATGGCTGGAAGTTGCCCTGATTTCTCCTTAAAAATATCGCACACAAAGTTAAGAAATGTTGAAACGCAGTCTTGAACTGTGGTCACTGGCTTGGCAGCCTTCATGCCCGTAGCTCCATCGCCATTCTTTTCACCTTCTTGTCTGAAAGTCAGTCACGTAATGCGAACGTGATATCACATGATTTTCCAGAAATATCAATACGATACGTAGCCTGTGA
Organism: Spondyliosoma cantharus; assembly: GCA_900302685.1. Taxonomy (NCBI): domain Eukaryota; kingdom Metazoa; phylum Chordata; class Actinopteri; order Spariformes; family Sparidae; genus Spondyliosoma; species Spondyliosoma cantharus. Next base: position 14,593 of record OMLP01014819.1, read on the forward strand.
CAACGTCGACGTTATCAGTGGTTTGCAGAAACATTAACTGCCAACCTGGCGACTGTGATGCCCCAACAGCCTCCACAAACAAGGTTAGCCTGCTTGTATGTTGCCTGAGAGGCATAATCCAGAGCAAAAAAAATAAGGTTTGCTGCTCAGACGAGTGTATTAACATTTTGCTCAATTCAGACTTTTCCCATCTGGCCTTTGGCATTTGGATGTTTCAGTTTAATTTGCCGATGCGCTCATACCGGTATGACCACAGTGCTGCTCGCTGGCTACAGAGCAGCTCAAGGTCAGCGTGTGTCGCTTAGAGGCACCTGACTAAAAAAGGAGGGGCTGGTGTCCCTTTCACTTTCATCACCCACATTTCCCATTAGAGCTCTGTTGCCATAGCACAAATTAAAAAAAAAAAAAAAAAAATATCACTAAAGCAAATTGCTGCCAGTGGTGCATTTAAAAAAGGCTGTGTGTTTTGTAAATGACTGTGCACTTCTATCTCCTTCAACAGCAGTACAAATCTTAGTTGTAAATTACAGGCTCCCAGAAGATCATAATGAAAGCTTGTGAAGACTATGTTTAGTCTCGTGCTCTCACGAGGCCACGCTTTTCACATGTCAGCAAGCTATTATTCTGAGCGTAATTAGGATAAAGGTGGATAGAGGCATCAATATTGGGGCGTGCATGCTGAGAGGCAACAATAAAGCTCAATGAGCAACATGACAATGATAATTGCTTCTTTTTATCACTCTGCCACTGTAACGTGTTTTGATGTATTAGACCGTATTCCCCCCTCTATTGTTGTGAGTGTGATTATGGGACCGACGAGAGGAAATGTAGCTTAAAACAATGTTCCAGTCAGACTTTCCAAGAAAACTTTGGAAAGTGAAACCACAACATTTCAAAGAGTCTCTTGTTTCTGCCCGGGTCCCCTCTGGTGGATCGGTGTGTTGTACTTGTTACGTGCTTCCCCCCACAGAATTCCATTGTTCATGACATGAAGCACCTGGGGCTAAAGACAGGTATTTTTGTGTCCTGTACGCTTCGACAAGGGAAAAGTTTCTGAGCTGCAATACGGGAGCAGACAAGAGTGGGTGTTGTATTTTACAGAACGGTTGAATCTGCCTGAGATGAAACACTTCAGAGCGAGGAAAAGTATTCTTTGATCTGGAGCGCAGCGGCACAACAAAATGTAATAAACATCAGACTACTTACAGCGTTTGTGCTGTGTTTTGTATCACACACAAAGTACCGCACCTAAAAAATGTGACTACAAAATGAAGGCGACAGAAGAAATTCCAGTTAGTGTTGTCAATCAACTCCTGATTTGGATTTGACTGAGAAACCGAGGACACGCTGTGGTAGCGACTTGTCAATCACGAGCTGGCCACGCCCCAAAGCAAATGTGACCATCATTTTGTGGTTGTTGTTGAAGAGGATTTGAAACTGTCCTAGTCCTGGGTTATGTTTTGTTATTTTCTGTTTTAAGTTGAAAAAGACCTTCCTATACTTCCTGTCTTTATCCTTTTCCCGCCTGTTTGGTGTGTTCACCTGTGTTTCATTAGTTAATTAGTCCTTGTGCTTTTGGTCCTGGCCTTTCCTGCAGTCTTGCCTGTATTGCTCGCCGCTCATCAGTATTCCTGCTTTGCCTTTCTGTTTTCTTTCTTCTTTTTCTCTCATTTAAGGTTTTGTATTTGTCTTTAGTTTTTTTGGATCTGCCCCAACCTTCTGTTTTTGTCCGCCCTGCCAGTTTCTGTTCGTTGGATTTCAGCTTCATTGTATCAAAGCTCACTTTCTGTTTGTTCAGTCTGCCTTCGTCTGGCATTTGGGTCCTTTCCGCTAAACTGAGCAGAAAACAGCATTTAAGACAATAAACTTATTGGTAAACTATTTACTGAGGTAATAAATCAAGCGAAAAGTAGGGTCTTAGGTTTAAAGCACTTCTGCATCGGCTTCACTTTTCAGACGAGGATTAAACACAAAGCACAGCTGATGTTGATGACAATGACTGTAATTTTGCAGGTGTCGGGCCACTTCCTGCACTCAAACTAATGTTGATGTTCTCCACCACACCTGGGTGTGAGTGAGTGATTGTTCGCTTGTCCTTTGCTGGTGGATCCATTTATTCTGCCGTTGATTTAACCACCGACTCGGCTGCTCCATCATGTTGGCAGGAACCTGTCGCTGAGGAGGTGCTCGGACCCTCATCCCTCCAAGTATGGCGCGTGCATTAAATTATCTTGATCCCGACAGCTCATTTGTCATCTCCATTTAGTTTTGACGCGCCATGACATCCATGACAAAACATTGTCTGCCTTGTAAATTAGCAGCCAGTGCTCTTGGATCAGCAACAGTTTAATGGCAGGGCGGTAAGACTAATCAAGGAGCAATTTGTCCAGAAAGAGATCAGGATTATAAATCAGACGTAGCTTTTGGTTGGACAGAGTAAATTAAAATTAGGTCGCGGTTAGATTGGTTCAATGACAACTTTTTCCCCAGCACGTGAAGAATTTTGATGTCTATTTTCACTGAGTATAGCCCATTCCTTTAATTATCTTCATCAAATATTTATACATATCCTCATCTATGAATTTTAAGCCTGCCACATAGCTGTTCACTTTGTCATTTTCTTGCCGCTGGCAGCACGAGGCCTCAGTAGGGGAGAAGAAACAAATCCTGCAGTCGCTGCCTACGCTTCAAGAAGGATGAAAATCAGCCACTAAAGGCTCCCTCCAATGCTTATCCTGTTTATTCAATCATCATCCATTTACACCAATGTGTTTAAGTGTTTGCGGTTCGACTTAAGCTTACTATAATATCATCAAGGGTATTCTAAGCTTTTTTTTGTGTATGATCATCCATTGATTTACTCCAGTATAGGCAGAAGAGCACGAGGATCGTTTTCTGGTCTGTGAACACTGTGTGCATTTCCCTATCTAGGTCTCTGTGGTTTGGAAAGTGTTTATCATAGTCTGACTTGATTTGCATCACCATGACATGCCTAAAAACACCAAAAAATAAGCAATAATGGCTGATGTCAAAGAGGAAATAGACGACTGTGCATCCATGTGGTATATACTAACGGCGCTCGCAACATGGCTGCTACCAGCAGCCTGTTCTACTGTCAAAACAACCATAAGAGACCACACGAAACACCCGGCTAAAGTGCACTCTAAGGTGCCCTTCCAGTGGACAAAAGATTGTCAAGTAATGTCTCCTCACTTTAAATACATCACCACTTTCTGCACACTGGTTCCCTTTTTTATTTTCTTCACCCACTTCCCCCGAAGCATCCTGAGTCGCCCACGGACTAGAAATGTCTTCATCTAATGTTTTTTGGTCCCGATCCCAATGCTGATCCATTAATGTCGGAGATCTGATGATGGTAAGTGAAAACCAACACAGCTGTAGCCACTTAAAGCTGCAGCTTTTGTCACAAGCTACTTCAGCCAATAATAAGGATCCAGATCCAAAACTGTAAAGTTGATGAATGGATCAAAGTGACTCCTGAAACTAATACGAAGCAGTCCGACAGCTTGGCAGAAAATGACAACAGTTTTATTTTGGGCTGTCAGGTTACTCACAGAATTAACTTAATTAGCGACAGCTGACAGGACCTGCCACCTGAGACGTTTGTCATTTTTACAGATAAAAGAGACGGCTATTAAAGAGAAGCTGAGAGGAGGAGTAAGCTTTGCTGACAAGGGGGAAAAGACAACAGATTTATTACGGTCTGAGCTAATAGCAAGTGCACCCAGGTGTCAGAGCAGTCGATCACCCGTGAGACCAAATCATTTCTCACATTTACACATTTCAATTTTCATTTGCATGTGGAGTGCTTTCAGAGTGAAACCCAGCTCAATCTATGGGGCCTCTTGTGGTACAAAGTGGTTCATTTTTGTATGTTTTAAATTAAAATTTTGGCCATATCTTACAAAATTGCGCCTTTTAAAAACAGTTGACTGAGGTAATAATTTCTGGTTTCTGGGAACGGAAACTGAGCTGCGTGTTTTTAAATGTCATATGTGACATAATGTGGCACAGGTTAAGCAAGAATAGGCGGGGTGTAAAAGAACAAAGTGTGACAAAGTGGTGAATTTAGAGCGATTTCTAGCATAAACGAAACATAAACTACATTCAGAAAGCTGAATTAACATATGGAGTAGGCGTAATATACATTATTAGAGAGCAGCGTTCTGTCAGTGAGTGAGCTTTGGCCAGATAAACACAGGGTTTCTGATTACAGCTACAATTTCTGGTACTTGAACGCGACTTTGAATGAACTGTCGATGGAGCCTGATTTTCAGACCAAGGATCTGAAAACGAGCACGGCCTCCAGCATCGCTGTTACCAAGACACTCCCGTTGGGAAAAAAGATTGCGGGTTGATGAAGTAATGATCATTGAACATGTTTGATTTTCATTTCTTTGCCATTTCATTTTTTTGCTTTGCAGCTTCAGTGTTTGCACTTTCTAACTCTCTCCAAATGACTTCACCTTAGTTTCCCCTGCGGTCTGTGTATTCTTTCCAAATTACAAGGAATAACAGTCACAGGTTAAGACGTACGTTGACTCTGAAAGCCTCGTGAGTCACGATTTCTGCTCTGACATGATAACCAGCAGAGCTGATTGAGGGGGGTGACCTTCACAAATGCTTATCCAGGGCTGCCGCTCAGGGCAACCTAATATCGGCATTGGATTATTCCTACTTTCCTAATTAGTGCGCTTGGGCTTCGGATCGAGCAACCTCCATCAAGGAGCATCCAAGCAATTATATTTATCACAGATATAATCTAAACTGGCTGGTGGACATAAAGGTTGTTTGTTAAGAGAGCATTTGGAAAAGGTATTGACCTGACTGAAAATCTTTCCAGCGGGTGAGTGCTGTCCATTTTTTTAAACATAATTCAGTTTCTGATCTGGACCCTTCACCCCCCCCTTTATTTCCGATCATCATTCAGTCCAGGATTTTGTCCAAAGTTTTATTTTAGAGCTGCTGCACTTTTAAATTTCCTTCAGAGAGAGTGCAGCTCTCAGTGGTCCCCTCTAGGGCCGGCTTCTTGGAAAACAAAAGACAAAGAGCTCTATTGTGGAGTGACTGCGAATCTCAGACCACAAACTGAACATTATCCCGGATCTCCTGTTGCTGCGTTACGAAATTAAACAGGGAATTACATTGATGAGCGATCAGCAGCAAAGTTGAGATATCAATAAAAGTATTCGGCAGCCATCCTTAAAGGATTAAAACAGGATTTCCTTCAATAAAAAGCAGAGCTCCTGCCATTTGAACACCACCATGCAGTGAGTTTGAGGGCTAAATCTGACAGGAATCCTCCCTGTGGAAAAGATGTCTAATGAGAGAGGCCTAACTCAAACGGTGAACAGAGCAGAATCACATATACTTGACAATGTGGGGCCATTCTAATGAGAGGAACCTTTGGAGAAGTGGACCAGCACTCCAGTATTTCATTAAACGTAATGATTTCCTTTAATTGTGCTTAAAGGTTGAGCAATAACACATTGAATCGATAGGATATCTTACCAACTATTAACACCGATGCCGGGAAAACATGTTTAATCCCACCGCTTAAAAAAGACAAACACAAAAGCTCAACTGGATGATGGTAAACAAATAAAATGATCTCCGCCGAGGCACATGAGGTGCAAGACAGACTTAAATTGATCAGCTCGCTTTAAATGACTTGTCTTCATACTCTCCTTTCTTCTTCTAAAGATATAATATGAAAGAATAATGCATTAAAATGTCTAAAAAACAACTAGACGTCATTATATTTATATTTTAGAGTTGTGTACTTTGATTATCCTCAACAAATGATGTTCAGATCCAGAGAAATCCACCAGTTTGCTTAATGTAACGTTTCGTCTGGTCGCAAATGTCGGGTTAGGGAAGTTCGCAAAAAGACCACTGAGCTCAGCACTCACCAGATACTCCGGTTCTCTCTTCTTTTCTCCTCTCTGCGATGCAGTTCGTGTTGCCCTTGCGACAGATGTTATAGCATTTTCCCCTTAAATTCGTGAGGTAATAATATGAGTGTTGATGAAAAACTCAGCTGTATTGAGGTGGCTGGTATCTATGAGTGAGCACAATTTGCCAAGGATCCAACTAAAGATAAAAATCAGATATAGCGATATTGTATTTGTTTCAATTTATATTGGAAACCTGGCATGTTGGCCATTCGTGCTTCACTGAGTGCCAATTTGGTTTTTTAAATTATCTTGCAGCCTTGGTCTTCCTTCTGTACTTTGGTCCACAACACTGAGCAGCCATTTTAAAAAAATATAATCCTCACCAGGGTTTGCATTTGACAGGGAATTTGTCAATATACCGCAGCTCCCAACAGGTCTTTGACGGCGCGTTCCGGTGTGAAAGTGTTATGTCGGATGTAAAAAAAAAAAAAAAAGCAATATTGGTTTTTTACTCAGCTTCATTTTCAGCAGGCTTCTCACTTGGTTAAACTTCTGACAGATAACCCTTTGCATCCTAGCGGAGGCAGCGTTGCACAGGGCCCGTGCGTCTCTTCTCCGAGCTTCGTGGACCTTTGATCAATGTTTGTCAGATCGACTGAGTTAAAAGTCGCCTGCGGTGTGCACCTGCGACCTGACCGCGGAGATGATTCTACGTTGCTGTTCATTAAGCCAGAACCGTCTAAAACCAGCAGGACTCGTGTCATGCGACGCCGTCTGCTCCAAACGCGTCGCTTCCCTCATGCACCACACATGAGCATCGCATTTAAAACGACACTGTCCAGCAGTGACTCTAACGAGTTCGGATGAGAGGTGCGAATCACATGGGAAGCTTCTGCAATCTCCTAATCGATCCTTTTTTATGACCTCCCCATGCCCGAAGGAGTTTCATGTGGGTGCTCCGGTCTTCTTTCACCTTTTCCGTGCATGCTTTGGTATCAGGTCTATTCCTGCTGTAGATCTTTGACCGAGGTGCTGGTAACAGAAATGTGCTGTGGGTGCTCGCTGCTGCTGAGCAGTCGGGCGGGTGAACTTTAGAGCAGGAATTTTCCCATGAGGATCAGCGAGGTGAAATGATGCAGGGAGGGCTTTGCATTTCTGAGAAATATGAAGAAATGTGTTGGTCAAAATGGAGCTTGAATGATAAAATATTCCCGAAGGAGGCCTCGTTTGAATTCAAAATGGTAGCTACGATCAGTCGGCTTGAGGAGCAGTAATCAGCTTTAGTATCCAAAAAGTGTAACTCACTGTTTAACGATGAGCGTACAACATGATCGCATACAATTATTTTTAACAATTTTTGCCACAGGCTTTTTTTTTTTGCATCAGACAACTGTATTAATCCCTCGAGGGGAAAGCAGTTTGGTCATGCGAGTCAGACTGAACACAAATGACGACATCTGAGTCATGTCCCGTTGGCCTTGTGACCGTGTGAGAGCAGTGTCCACAGTCCCAGCGGGGAGCTCTGTTGCATGTTATCAATCTCTGTCTGCTTAAAGTGACGGAGTATGTTTATTTTTTATTTTTTTTTACTGTATCGATTTATTCATCTGACATGTGAAAGGGAACACCACAGACTTTACACCTGGCCCCCACTTGAGACTGGATGACACCTTCACTGCAGAATATTTCACAACTTCAGATTCTAGCAAAACTAACACAGTTAAAGCTAAAGGAGTGTTGGTATATTTCTAGAAATACATCCCGACGGCAATCAATAAATCCAACACTGTGACGATAGAAACATTTAAAAAAAAGTTGTTGTTGATCGACTGGTTGATGGACCTTAAGTTTTAGGACTCATTCCTGCGGCTAGCGTTAGCATAAAAGCACACACCTGCAGCAGTAAAGGAGCAACTGCTGGGCCAAGTAGCCTTTTAGGACCGAGATATGTTCACGACGGCGATTTTGCTTGTGGTTATATGATTGTGAAGTTTAACAGAGTTGTATATTTATGTATGTATTACACTGCAGAAAGCTAAGAGAGATTGTGGGACGTAGAGAATGTGTTGTTCACGATGTCAGTGTGGTCTGACAGAGTGCATTTTTTTCCAGTTGGATGCTTTCAAAATCCTGTGCGCCCTCGCTGGTTCCTGCGGTGCAACTCCAGCTTTATTTATTTTATTTAGGACACAAAGAATAAAACATGTAACTATGTCTACACACCTATTGAACTCACAACTTCACCTCTGGAGGGCACTGTATAAATTTGCATCAGTTATTGAGTCAAAAACAAGCGTCAAAAATGAAAGAGAATAAACTCCGACCAGTGCAGCGGCAAAAGCCGACTGCACCACCAGCAGCTCCCTGGTGAGGCTTCTCTGTAAGTTTGTTCTCGGAATGGTGTCTATTTCCTCTTCATCCTCTACGTCCTCTGCATCACACTTGTTATTTCACTTGAGGACCGTGCGCTGCCTTTAATTTGTAAAACTCCACCACACTGTCAAACACATCTTGCCGCTATCTCTTTCCATTTCAGAGCGCTCCCTCCTATTGTGCCCGTTGCAGTAAACATCTCTGAGCTGTAACTCGGAGTCTGTGCTCTCGTAATGTGCAACCAGGGAGCAACTGCAAATTGCGCAGCACACAGTTGTTTCCGCTGTTTTAATGTGATGTCGAGCCATTCTTTACCAAGGATACAACCAATAAATGCAACGTCAACAAGAGTAATAGTGTTATTAAAAGCTTATAAATATATAAAGAGATGTTTGCCTTTGATTTATTCAATTAATTGACTTGAGCAGATCTATATTCAACTTCAGATTCCACGTGAGGGATATAAAAACCTGGGCTCGGAGAGGTCTCGGCTCCCAAAGGAGGGGAACAGTTGGTCTATAGTTTGAATGCACCACAGTGGATTAGATAAATATTGGTTCCCTTGGAGCTGAAACCTCCTCTGCCCTGTTGGAAATATATATCATAAGCCATATATTGCGTGACAGTAAACCTGTTGAGGAGGCTGTACAATGAAGACATTCGCTGCTTAGCATATGTTGTTTTGCTCGTGCTCTGGACTCTGATGTCCAGAGGCCTTGTTCTAAAAGATTCGAGTACCAGACAGCCGTAGCCCCTCCGGCTGTGTTTGCTTTCGGATCTAACTCATGTGAAATTGATGTGTGGGGGACACTGATCCATGCTGAAATGGCACAACACCCGAAACGAATGTCAAAAACATTCTCATCCGTGCCTCCCTCGAAGCGCCACAGTTTGCCTCGTCCACATCTCTGGCAGCTATGAGAGGTCAGGCATTCAAATTAAAGGGGCACAGAAAGAGTAAAGGGCTCAGTTGTAACCAGCGTGGCATGCTTCATGGAGCCCGGGTAAGCCAAGCACATAGATGAGAGAGGTTAGCTCCCTCCCTTCAGGGACATCTGGCACAGAGAGGAATGTGCAGCCGTATCATTCTTCCCAGAGGAGCCTCTCAGCTCCGACATGAGTATTACAGTACAGCTCAACAGCAACATGACATGTTGTTTCTTCATCATGTCTGTCCTTACGTGATTTCTCTTTTCACAGTCGAGGGGTGGGCATTACAGCCCAAATCTTATAGCGTATGATATTTTATGTGGACAATTTTATATAGACAATATATAGATCAATGATAGGTGGATAATTGTTGTATATACATGTAAATAAAATATATAACAAATATGTCTTTGTTATATATTCTGCTGAGTTGCTACTTACATTATCACTATCTTACAGTTAAAGTGAGTAACACTAAAGAATGATCTTTTCTCATGAGCTGTTATTGGGGCTTGGTACCAGTCTGGGAGTGTGTGGAGGGTGATACATCCCTCCTGACCTGTCGTCCTGGCTCCTCCTTGCTGTAGCGTGTTTGTTGAACCTCATGAATCTCCAGTTGTGATAGCAGTTTCCTATTGCGGATGCTGAACATGGTAAAATACCTGAGTAACATCAGGATTATTAGTGAGCGTGGTGGGTTGCTGACCTTGGCATTAAGCTCAAACTCAGCCTCTCAGAGCCCCTGGCACGGCTGTTTTTCTTCTTTTTTTCACTGAGGCTTTCACCTTTTCACCATCCGAACACATGTTGAATAAGCACCTCTGTTTTTGGAATATATCAGTGTCCTTTATATAAGCGCTATTAAAATGATATTCTATCCCCCCCCCTCACAGTCTCCCTGTGCTTTATTGTCTAACTTTTCACTCTCCACCTTTTGTACCACTGTTAGCACTCGGTGACCCATACAGAGACCCTCATCTCTGTGTCTGAACTGACTCTTTACCACCTGACCGCTATTGTGTAGCCACGTCTCAATTTCATCGGTGCAAGTAATTGATACCCAGTCTGCGAGCGGCCAGTGGATCAAAGCATATAGCGAAAAGACATGACTCACGTCGACAGCCGCTGGAAAATGTTTTGTTTTGCCCCTTTAGAGGTCAGAGGTCATGATCTGTGCCGGTCCAGAAATCATGGTCCTGCTCAATAACACTTCAGCAGGTGAGACTTGCCCACATGGGGACCTGGGCCGTGTGGTTGATGACTTCTATCGCGCTTATCTGACCTCGTGGAAATTCTTCAAATGTCATTTTGTTTTGCCTTGAAAGAAAATATCACGTACGTGAAAACACAGCAGTCGTGTTGGTAAAGGGTTTTTCTTTCTTTCTAACCCACCTCGTGCATGCATAATTTATTATATGTTAATGAAAATAATGACAGGCTGCGAGATGCCACGGCCACCGCTACACAGTCGAGAGAGAGAGAGAGCTGTCTTTCCAAAATGTGGCCCGCTGTGTGGAAGCATTATCACCAGCCATCTCAGTGCATGGCTGAGTTTCCTGATGAAGCTGCCATTGCCTGAGAGCAATGATGCAGTTTGCTGGAAAGCAAGCTTTGATGTGATGGCCGCTGTATCAGCGGGCAGCAGATGATAATCTTGCCGAGTCGACGCTGAAAAGGATAATCAACTCGCTTATGGCCATCGCGAGGGGGAAACAATACAAGCGGAGAGACGCTGGGACGCTTTAATTATTAATTCAGTGGCAGCAGCCTCTTCCACGTGGGCAGCGTTAACCTGCTGCTCGTCCACTCGCGGACAGAAAGGCACCACAGGAGGTTCTCGTGGCCTAATGTGCTCTGTAAAGTGCGACTGCTCAGACCACGGAGAAAACCCATTTTCATCATCATTTCAGAATTCTAGCTGCCCCAGACACTTGTAAACTGCCATCTGGCCTAGTTGTCATCGACTCAATGCATAAATAAAAAATTCATTCTGATTTCCTGTTTGTCTTTGTTGTGCTCTCTTTGTTTCATTTTGTTTTGAAGCCTGTGACATGTCATCTTTGCAAGTAGACATATTTACATAATAATCACAATATTAACATAACCAAGCTTTGGTGACACTATCTGAGTTCTTGTCTTACCAAAAAAGTGGTGCTACAGTGAAGGAGCAACAAAAACAAGTTTGCATGAATAAGAAAACAGAAAATTACAAATTGGAGAGAAGAGAAACCATTTCGCTCGCCAATCCTTTCGCCCAGTTTTACTGTTTTTTAATGAAGTGAAAGAATCTGCAATTCCAATAAACACAACATAACATTAGGCTTGTGCTGTGGTCCACTGAAGCTTGGGGGAAATTAGAGAGCGGAAGTCCACCAAAGGTCATGTAGAACAGATGAAACTGAGGAAACAACACCAGCCAGTGACACACTTAAACATCCATTGAAAATCGAGTGGGTCGCGATAGGTCCCTCCCTGATAGGACTGCCTGAGAACAAAGAGGAGACGAAGCAGGTTTTTACAGATGGCTGGGTCTGCACACGAAACGCGATGTCAGCAAAAAGCAGGGAAAACTCCCCAAAACCAAGAAAAGGCTAAAGGTGTTCAGTGGATATAAAACAGCCTGAGGCATAACAGCAGTCGGTGCTCGAGGAAGAAAGGGAGTGAGGTTACAGGGTACGAGCCGACCGAAATGGCTGCTGTGGAGTGAAGTGTGTAGAGTTTGTCTCAGTAACATACAAACACATCTGCTGTGTAACATATCAAATCCTTCCGGCTCTGAATGCAGTCATATTAACATGTTTTATTCACCTTCTGACAAATTAAACCCATTCAAACAATGCTGTACCAGTTAGACGTTGTGAATATACTCTATGTATATAATCCCTACAATACTTCAGAGGCTCTGACATTTATTGAGGACTTGGCAATGCATAAATATTTTACCATCTTCTTGGTACGAAACTATACGTCGCCTTGGACTCAACAGATCCCATCAGAGGTTTCCTCCGTTCTGTTCCGGGGAGAACACGAGCTGGCCTTAAAATAAAATCATGGCATTTTTAGATTTTATCACGATATCATGATATGTATCACGATATTTTGAAATGTCCTCAATAGCACTCGATAAATGCTGTGGTTAATCGTCAACTCCCAAACACCTCGATATTAATATTGTGACTGTTGGTGCTTTCACAAAACATTAGCAGAATGTAACTTCTGTTGAATAAATAATAAACAGTAATATGGATATAATGACTAAGTGGGTAAAGTTCAGAAAGTCAGACACAAGACTGGCAAGGAGCATCTGGTCAATTTTCAAAATAAAATGACCGGTGCAGACTCTGGATATGCAGCATCACACAGCTGGAAATATTAATGATAAACACACTTAAAAAACTCCAACAGCTGAACCATTTAACGGCTCACTCATGGTAGAAGAACCAAAATCAAGGAAAATGACAAAATAAACAATATGCAACAATGCTCCCAGAAGAATATAGAGCTGCGTGGACGACGGAACAAAACTGTGTGACGCACAACAGGTAACAGACGTGCACAGTGGAAGTCAATCCACATGGGTTGTCTTGTCCTGCTTCTAAAGGCTGTCAGGATAACATGTGGGCAGATAATGTCTCTGCAAACCATCTCATTTGTATGAGTCACATGTGCCATATTCTCATTTCCACAATGCGTGTCATATCACGTTGACAATACATGTTTCCGACCTGACTTCATGTCGGGAGGTGGAGGGGATGCTGGTGGTGTTGGAGGCGAGAAAGGCTGCCAAGCGTGACGCCACAGGATATTTTTAAGGAGAGCTCTCCACAATCTCCAGCTGTGTTTGTGGTGACCAAAAGTATTTTAAAGGCATAACATGATCTTTTTTTTTTTTTTTTTTTTTTAACCCTGAACGAGTTTTTATGCCTAAATCTAACCAGAAATTAAAGAAATGTAAGGTTGCAGCATAAATAAATGTAGAGCATCAGCACATCCGTGGTTTGGTCAAAAAATTGTGATATATGATTTCGATATTGAGATATCGTGTATCGCGATTTAACCTGAGAATATTATCATTTTAAGGCCCCGACCCTAACTCCATTATTGTTTTATTTGATTTCTGTCTTATATATAAACAGAACGAGTCCATCCTTAGTCAAATGCTTGTGTTTCTGTAAAGAGCACTTTAATTACTATAAAATCTATAGTAGTGAGACAGAAACAGATAGGAGCCTGAGACTTTGAGCAGTGAGGATGAAGCAGCTGTCACACCGGCTGACCCTGCAGGGTAGCAGGAGGCCCGGCCCCTGAGGTTAATTAGCCTGGACAGGCTAGTGGTCTATCACAGGAGTTAGCATCTCTCTGTCTCTCTGACAGCAGTCTGGCAGGATATTGACATAAATACACATCAGGATGTCCTTTGTTGTAAACGGTGTTAAAGTAAAATACAATACAATAACTAAAGTCTGAAGCGGGCTGGAGGAGAAACATGAAAACCTTCGCGACAGCTCAATTATCCGCACATCAATCAGCGGGGGATGTGATTGGTTGTGTAAATGGAGCTGGAGTGATGTGTTGTGGTAGATCGATGGCCCAGCGGTCCGCTTCACAGACAAGTCCACCGCCATCACCATCACCTCCACCCCCCTCAGAGCTGCTTGCGTCTCGATTCTTAACATGCTGATGTCTTAAAAATAATGCAGATTGTGCAGAGCGAGAAGCTTTGATCGCATCGCTCTGTGTCAAAATAATAGACGTGTACACAGATTTTTTTTTTTTAGGAGCATGTGCAGATCTGACCATCATGCTGACATTCAAGGTAAAGGGCCAATTGACTGCACAATTTACATGCAGGAGAGTTAATGTGTGCTGAAGGTGTGCTTCAGCAGTTGGGAGCAGCATTATCACTCATATGCAGTCGTGTTTTAAGACACTTATATGCATTCGATGACTTGAGAATGAGACTCAAAAATCATTGGAAATCGCTTGAAGATTTGCCTAGAGCGTTGCTTTAATTGTCCTTCTTATAATGCACAAACACTGGCTTGCCTCGCCCTTCTGTTTCTCTCTACCGCTAACGTTATCTGCTTTCTCGTCAGAGGTAGGCTTTCTAAAAAAACACACCCCGCGTTTAGGAGCCGTCGTAACAACAGGTGAGCCGCATGCGGAAGATCAAACCACGAACAAGCTTGTACAAATCAGCGATATAAGTCGGCCTATATTAAATAGAAGGGCTCACATCACAATCAGTGTGTTTACAGGAGGGATGTAATACCAGAGAGCATCTCTCTCTGTCTGCGGAGCATGTGTGATTGACGGGAGGGAAAGAGCGAGGGCAGATTGTCACCAAATGAACTGATTGCGGAAGGCTATGAAATACTTAAATTGGCCCATCGACATACACTGTGCGAGTTTGGTTAGGTTGAGGATAACATCATGGTCTGAAGGGAAAATAACTATGTTAAATTGAACATAAATCCAGTTACGAACATAGCTACATTACACACATGATGCAACTTCACAACGTTAGTAATTTCAAATAAATCCCCACTGACTTCTGACCTTCCTTCCCGTATTCCCTCTATTTGGACTTTTCGCTGTTTATATTACTTTGACTCAATTCCTCCTTTGCAATTACTACACCCACTAGAGGTCGCCGTCTAACATTAAAGTCTAAATATGGGCTTTGATAAGCTGCTTTTAAATTCGAATCATACTGTTGTTTTTGGAGGACGGGAGCACCGTTTTCATTTAATTGAAAAGTATTTATGAACGTGTCATGAGATCCTGTCATTAAAATGAAGTCTACACGATACGAATAACTTTCTCGTACGTGTTATAGCAACAGTGGTCACGATGTTCACCTCTGTTCTTACATCTCACCTGGCCTGGAAGCTGTTAGAGGAACTTTTCTTCGACTTTTCTTGATCCGTCGTGGAGTGTGTTTGCTGCACTGTTGAGAGGTTGTCGAGCAGCACAAATGTGATGTTTACTCGTCGCATGAAAGCCATAAATACCCAAAAGGGCACCCTTGATGGAGACGATGAGGACGATGTAATGGCATAGGTAAGAGGCAGAGCCATACGTACTAATGATGGCAGGTTTGGTTGGAACGCCATTAGTTTGAAAATGGAGAGCTCTCACTTTCTAATTGTCTGCTCAGAGTTCTCTCAACATCACTCTGATGTCCTCTCCTCCTGCACATCACAGACAAGACAAGGGTACTTTTAAGGAGTAATTTTCTGTTTTCTGTTATTTCACCCTGGACTCGGCCTGCTGCTGCTGCTGTCACCCAAATTGTCTTCTCGCTCGCGATGATCTCTGATAATGGGGTTTTTAATCAGAAATTGGACAAATACTTCACGTCTCCCCACATTAGTCATCACACTCTTTTGCTTTGAATGCGACTCCTCCCTGTTAATCAACCCTGTTCATGCATGACGCTCCGTCGCTCAGCTGCTGCAGTAAGATTGGATGTGTAGAAAAATGGCCTCATTACATTTTTTACAAAAGTCTCCATCACTGGCAAAACAAAACATCCACAGCCAATTTGGAAACTTTGTTCACGCTCCTTCGTCGGGAGGGGGGGGGAACAGCAAACCTCCCCTTCGCGTAATGGAAAAGGGTTTGGACATATGTGCCGCGGCATTACGGAGTTGTCGTACCTGTTTGAAAAGTTCTGGGATGAGGATTCTGATTTATCTGGATGGTGTTTCCGCCTTTCTGTCAGTGATAATCAAATGCAGCAGGTGGTGAGGAAATGTGCATCTCAGCAATCATCTCCATTGACATGTGTTAATAGCTCATCAGACTAAATTGTACTAATAACTGCTTTCAGGAATCGTGATTGCACATACTTCAAGGTTGTGATGCCTAATGTGGCTGTGTTTAATTCCCGAGCCGTGCATCTATAAAATGTTTGAACTGAAATATAATCATATACAGCGAAAATGTGAGAATTGGGGCTGTTTTTGGTGAATGGATATAAATCCTGGCTCGCAATAGTACTGTAGCGGATGTAGATTAAATTCTGCTCCATTCCCAACAGCTGTCTACTGTATTTTCACTCAATTTAGTGGCTGCTGCACCTGAATCTGAATTTGGCCTCCGGCTGCCGGTTTACGCTGGAGTCGCTGGCTGCTTCCTCATGGCTGCGAGCGTCACACGCCTGTTTTCGGATGGACCCGAGCTGAGGGAACCGCCACGTCCTGTCATTCAGAACTTCCCTTTGCCGCTTCTGGCTGTTTTCTACAGTCAAAATAGAGAGTTGGGGAGTGACTTGAATGCAGGCTGCACTACAGTTTGATGGAAGGATTTATTTAGCGTTCTGTGGGTGTCAAGAACACAGAGATCTTTGTGGCGAGGCACAACGTCTGAGCGAGGAAAGAGGCGGTCACTGCAAATCCTAGATGAATATAAAGAATTCCTACGGGCACATTTTAAGGCGTTTAAAATTCTATTGGTACCATTCGCTTTTTGTGAAGTTGTGAACACTAATGTATATGTAATCAATGCTCATATGGCGAGGTTGAAATGGGATTGATATCATCCCGATCTGTCAGCAACTTAGCTGTGTTCAGCTTCAGAAGGTCAAAACACAGTTAGCTGGCTAGCTTTACTGAGAAAGCTATAAGCAACAATATGAGGAATGCAAGAGAAGCACTAGCAGCGACCTGCAGAAAAGAAACTCAGCTAGCCTCAATGCAACGGAGTGTCAACCCCCCCTTCTCTCTACGTCTCTACACTATAACAACTTTCTCAGCAGGACTCTTTGCCTCTTTTTTTTCCCAAGTGTTTTTCATCGCTTAGCCTGTTTGGTCGTACAAGCCGTCACAGGAGCAGAGCTGAAGGTAGTAGTGTTCTCTGTTCCAACGCTGCTGGTGTAGGTACCCGAACAGGAGGATCCTGCTCTCGCCAACAACTCCTGCCTTACGGCAACTCTGAGAGAACCCACTATTTTATTGTGCTCTGGTGGGGATACTTTTAAATCACAATGTTACAATCGTACAGGGCTCAGTCAGCCATTGCCAGTCGCGGTTGCGGCATCTATCGACTCAACCCTACTGTGGCCATGCAGTAGCGTTTCAGCCCAATCTGTCCTATGAGGAGGGAGTGGCAGCTATGGGGATGGTTTAGGTGTGACGACAGAGGGAAAAGCGACTGTTCAATCGAAAAACAACATAGATGCTGCTCTGGCTTCAGTTATATCAGAGAACTTGAGAGTATTTCTTTATTGAAAGAAGAGCAAATACAACTGGAGGCTTTTTCTTGATTGAATATATTGATATTTCTAGATATTTCTTCATAGCTTGAAGCTCTGAATGTCTCCTCTTTTTTTCTTTTGAAATTGGGAATAAAACACATTTATCAACAGGATACTCCAGAAGCACAGAATTAACTGAATAATAGAGAACATGTCAGAATAACTTGATCAAATCCCAAATCTAATATTGCACAGTCATATATATTAAATTTTTTTCCCCCTTCTACATACTACCTTCAGCCCTAACATTTTTTAAATCCAAATCAGACGAACACACTTTCTGTTGCCGCCGTAATCACACTGCATCACAGTCGGGTCTGCCACAGTAGAGAAACTACAACAAGCCGGTTTCTCACTTCCTCAACACATCCCTTTATATCTGCAACAGAGGCAAACTGTTCAACTGCTCAGCCCATCTGCTTTCATTAAGACCGAGTGGTGCTCTCCCCTTCCACAGTAATTGACATGTGGGTGAGCAATGACTTACAGTGGAGAGTTTCGCAGACAGGCCAGCTGAAGGGAATATCAAGAACGAATCAATATCGATAGCAAACAGCCCAAATTAGAAGAGCAGACGGTAGGCGCGTTGGTGGGGGGGGTTGTTACTGCTTAACAGTCTGCAGGCGAGGGCTCAGAGACTTAGTGGGGAGCACTGGGAGTTTTAATAACACAGAATCAATGAGCGCCGCCCGCAAACCTTTCGCACTGAAGTTATTAATTGGAGAAAGAGCAATACGAAACTGTCACAGCAGAGTTGTGGCCTTCCAGTGATTTAAACAGGCTCCATTCAACGAGGCAGGAAGGCTTCCCCGCCCGCTTGGTGGTCTTGTTTTGTCTTACCCAGCCGAGCTGCCCCACGACCACGCTCCCCGCTCCCCGCTCTGTCTCTTCATAGATTTCAGAAAAATTCAATCAGCGGTCTC
>OMLP01014819.1:33017-50663 GCA_900302685.1 Spondyliosoma cantharus
TAGCTGTGAGAAACATCCAGCGGCATCTCGTTAGCGCTTCACAGGAGACGGAGGTTTACAGAGTATATATATGTGTATATATATATATATATATATACATATGGGAACTTTGTCCTCCGTCGACGTGGCATTAGTCACCAAACAAAGCTGCGTGATTTATCGCAAAATCTATTATCAAAATGAGTAGGCAGAAACCAGGCCTCATAATTCAATTGACACTTTATGGTGTTTGTTATTGGGAGCAGAGGGGTGGGAACACATACGGATGCTGAAATATGGCTGCTGACAGAGCCTCTAATAGAGCTACTGCCCTGCAAAGTTAAAAGACACACAGACACAGAAACGCACACGCACACACTCACACAAACACACACACACACGCGCGCGCACACACACAGGCAGGCCGAGCACGCCCTCCCTGTGAAAGTAGCCAGCTGAGCGCGGATGAAGGTGACAAGGTAAATGATCTGCCGCGGTGTGTGTTTAACAATGCACAGCGCACGCACGCGTCTTGATGGACAGGCACTCGCAGATGCAAATGAGGGGGAGATGATATTTTCCGAGCAGCACCTTCGCTCACTCAACGCGGCCCAAAGAGAAATGATTATCCCCCTGGCATCTTATCATCTTTATAGTCGGGTGAACCGAAATCCTTTTAACAGTTGACCATCTTTGAACCGCCATTATTTCCCTCGTTTCGTTTGTCACACGGATTTAAGGGGTCTCTCCGGAGGTCTGCGGGGTGGAACACGTCCACTGTAAAACATCCGGCGAGTTTCTCTCCAAGGTGAGGCTCCATTTAAATCCTTCCTCGCTGAGGACGGAGCGGGATGATTGACTTTGTGCTCGAGATGCCGTTGACAGCACACAGAAGAGGAAGAGGTTTAGTGGAATATGTTGTGATCTCATGTGCAACCTTCTGCTAAAGTCGTTATCAGTGTGCGCTTAAGTAGCAAAACAACCAAACACATTAAATAGCTGTTGAATAAAAGTGGTGGGCAGGTTACTGCAGGTCGAACAAGTGGAGCTACACTTAACTGTGTGCCGCCGGTTCCTTCTGCTTTTTGTACCGCTTTCACTCGTCATGAGTCAGGCACCATCTCTACCTATTATGCTACGGACCCGTGGCATTAATAGGTAGCCTACTGAATGGGCTGCGTGCGTTCATGCAGCGCTACAGCCTCGTCTCCCTCCATTAATCACAGCAGATTTGGTCCAGACTGTGAAAAGCGAGCCACCGGGTGTGAGACGGGCTCGCATTAACCAACAACCAGTCTCCTAATTAGAGTTCACAGCCAAATATCTGTACATGTACTCAATGTACAAGAGCGGGACTGTGTGTACAACCAGTTGATCAGAACTAATGAGTCGCATCGAAAAGTTGAGTGAAAATGTGATGTCACAGACTTCTATCAACTTTCGAATCATACTCATTTTGGATCGGGGGGTGGGGGTGGGTCTGATCGATATGTGATCAGATCACCTTCACACCGCATGAGCCAGGCACCGTCTCTTCAGGGGCACTGGGCTTTACGCCTCAGTGGGTGATTTGTTGATCAGTGAAGCGGAGGAAGTATTTGAGAATTATTAAGAAATAATGCCTTTTGAACTTTGAAGTGGCTTTTCAAGTAAAGGATATTCAATGTTATAGAGATTTGAAGTTTTCTACGTAAGAAAACACCAAATGCAAATGAATACATACATTATTTTCATTCAAAGGTACTCCTTTGCACTTTATTATTACTGGCATACCTCAACATAAAGTGCACACTTTTATGATATGAACTTCAGTGCTGCAATAGTCATTTTCATTATTGATTAACCTGCTGATTATTTTCTTGATTAATTCATGTTTGACAGTAACATCGCCAAGAAAAGTGGGACGAGGTCCATCGCAATTTCCTCCTCGTTTTGTTCAATGAGCCCTTTTCTAAACATGTTTCATTGGACATTCACGTGAGACAAAGAAGAGCAGCATATTAGCACGTTTGAGGAGCTGGAACCAGAATATGTTTGGGCATTTCAACTCGAAATAACTTAAAATAATATTGACTTATTGTTACATATCTAACTAACTTCATCTCAAGAATTTTAAAAGGTCGAAAGAAAACATTACCAAATAGCTGAGGGGCAGAAACGTCTGTGCTTTACGATATCAGGAGGCCAATAAGCCGATGGCCATGTGCAGCCTATTCTGACATATCTGTCTTGTTTGGCTGCAGCCTCTGGTGTGAGGACGGCATGCAAATAGAACAGACGCCGCTGTAAATGGAGCAGACACTCCCATCTCGGTAATTTCAAAGACTGATTAGAGATCTGTTATCTCATGTGAATCGTCCATTAACTTTAAAGATGTCCTGCGACATAAATCACTTTGCAGACGCTCTCCCGGCGGCCCGATCTCTTCAAAGAGGCCTCGAGATCATTACGAGGAGCCGTGTCATCGTGTTTATGTTGTTGCGCGTCGCTTTGTTTTTTGACTGAGGTGGCGTGCACCATCGCGGCTGAACCCATTAATCTTCCTCAGTGCGGTAATGAATGCGTCCTCGCCCGTCTTTACTGTTTGATGTTCAAATAATTAGTGGGAGACAACGAGTGAAGTTCATGAGGCTTATTAGAATCACGGAATCGAGTATGCATCCGATGCACTTCGCAGTTTCACGAACGCTGACACTTGGCATTTCGTCAGAGCCACGCGCTCCCGATCTGGTGTGAGCGCAGGTGCGACGGCGGCCGTCTCGCCCGTGTCAGCTGCTGCGGGAAGCCCGGTGAACTAAATAAGCTTCAGGCTTCTGTCACTGCTGCCAAGAGAGAGAACCAGCAGAGGTGAGACGGGTTACGACGAGTGCAGCCGAGTTCAAATCTAGAGTTTGAGCATGAATTAATGCCACTGTGCTTGAGGGAATATAATATAAATGGTTTTCATGAGGGCTGAAAAGGTCATCGTGCAAAAAAAAAAAAAGTGGGCCAGCTGTGCGATGCTGAAACAACCTAGAGTGGTAATTTCCTGAGAGACATTGCACTTAAATGCAATGTGAATGTTGCGATAGTAAACATAATCGTATTGGCAGATTAGAAATGACTCTTGTGTAACTCAGAAGGCTTAAAGGTCCCAGGAAATAAAAAAAATGTCTTTTCTGCTGCGTGACCCTGTGGGCCTCTAGCTGCATTGTTCTGCTGCCCATCATTATAAACCAGAAACGTGTGAAAAAAAAATGCATGTTTGGGTTTTTCCTCTTAATCAAACCCTCTTCCTTTCCCACGCCGAGTATTTCTGGTTCCAATGACTCGAGGACATACATATAAATATCCAGCAATTCGATTTAATTATAGATTGTCAGCCGCACCAGACGGCTGTTTTTTTTTTTTTTTAAACACCAAACTGCACCAGTTAGCGACTAGTTTAAAGTTAATTCCACTTCCTCAAATGTATCTACTGCTCCATAAAAAAGAGACTGCTTGCCAAGTCCGACACATCAACTCCAAATGTGATGATTGTGTTCGCTGCTTGTTTTCACCGCCCGCTAGTGGCCAGAAAAATCAGTCGCTGGAGGTTTAAACGTCACAGCAAAAAACAGGTTAGATTTACCAAGAGGAACCAAATATCACACTGAAAGACAAAATCAATGAAAATGATTAGTGAGAGGAGGAGGAACATGTCCAACACCTCAGGTGTCATGTGGTGGATTTGGCTGCCAGACGTCTGGAAGTGGAATTTGCAAATGGTGGGAAAACCTGCTGCGCTCAAATCCACCAGAAGCCACAGAGCTGGTTTATTCTGGGGCTGTAGTAGTCGCGTTCATAAAGGGCTGAAACCGACCGTAATTTTTAACATCTTTCAATCTGTTTATTATTTTGACAATTAAATGATTCATCTTTATAACATGTGAAAAAGTATCCCCCCCCCTCGTACAGTCCCTATTGCATTAAATTACTTGTGTGATCATTTATTTTCATTTATACAAAAAGAAAATCAGTTGTTTTGTTTTTTTCCTTTAAACCAAAGTTTTTGTACCCTCTCTTTAAACAGCACTGAGGTTAATAATCCCCATTTTACAAACAGTCACATCTGGGATCCGCCCAAGAGAACCGTCGCTTTCTTCTGTCTACTTTAGACCAATTAGCAGCTCCACTGGAGCAGTTAGGGAGGTTCATGCTTTGCTCAAGGGCACTTTGACAGTCATCACTGGCGAAAGGGAGAGGAGAGCACGTCTCACCCGTTTTTTTTTTGTTGCTGTAACAGGCTGTGTGTGGATTCAAATGTGTCACCTCCTCTGTAGCCTGTAGCTTCCTGCTGCCTCCAAATGTATTGCAGAGCGTTAGGGACCACTGGGGAAAATGAAAATTCTTTATTATTACGCTTGAAGACACGGAGTCTTTCACAGCTAAACAAAAACACTAAAACCTCGAAACAATGATATTATTTTAGGGCTGCAGTGAAAATAACACACAGCATAAATTCAGATTTCCTCTTACGTTTTGCATCACGCTCAGTTCTGCTCGGATTTTAATGAATGCAAACAAACAGAATAAGGTTGAGAGCTGAACGTCAAACCTTCTTTTACACTTCTTCCTGGTGGGTCTTGATTGTCACATCTCCCATCGAGTCAGTCAGGTTTACAGCTCTGCAGCTCACACTGAGAGTAAGTGATGCCAGTCAAGCTGTCATTTCAGTGAAAGGAGTTAGTCCAGTCTGCCAGTCACTGTCGAGTGTTGGAACTACTCTTTATTTTTCATATAATGTTCTGCTGTGGTTTTGTCTTTACTTGATTGTGCCTTACAGAAAGAAAAATGACAGTTCTTCACGGTGAATTAACAAGAAAGTCAAGAAAACAACAGGTTTATTTAAAGGTTATTGTGACAAAGAGAAATTAGAAGACCAGATGGGTGGTTTTTAAAGTCTTAGCTCATTAAAAACAAATTACGTATATTTTCCACTTTCTCAAACCTACTGTACATTTGCACATGCTGTAATATTATGGCTTGATCCAGGCACCCACTGACTGCAGACACTAACAGAGGAGAGGATAATTCTGTGTGTTGAAGTATGAACAAATATATGTGTTTAAAAATATGCCACCCACATGGAAACAAAGAAATCCTGTATCTGCTTAATTCTGGATTACATGCCGCCTTGTTTTCAGTGGTGGGGAATTTTTATCCGCTGCAGGATTTGCAGACTCTACCACCAACAATTAAAAACTATTTACAAAGGTAATTACTGAATCAAACACAGGTGTTGATTTAATGAAAATCTCAAGGATTATAACGAGATTATGGATCGTATCTGATAAAGTAAAGACGATAAAAAAATGTGACCCTCACTTTACTGCATTATGAAGGGTTTGGTCCATCTGTCTTCTCTCTAACCAACACGTCCTCAAGCCAATTCTTAGTAATTGGCAAAACTACATGATTGCTGCAGTGTGCCAGCGACAGGCTACTGGACCTTCATTATACACGTGCAGTTAGGTTCAGGCAGGAAAACTTCTTGATTAGGGTTAGCGATACGTTACTTATTTAACTCAAAGTCGAAGCCATGTACAGTAAGTTCTGACTTTGGTTTTCTTTAGGTTCAAGTTTTTTGTCACAACGCTGTTCTTATACTCTGGTTGGGTTTAGGCACAAAACTCACCTGGTTAAGGTTGGGAGAAGATCATGTTTTGGCTTGAAATACCTCTTTTGGTCACAACAAACATGGCTGGATATTGTCCCGATGTCTCCTTCAAAGTATCCAGTAATGTCACATTCACGAATGTTGGAACACCAATGTCCCTGGTCAAATATATCCGGTGGTGTCAAAACTTAAAAATGTTGAAATGCAGCCTCCAACTGAAGTCACCACCTTGGCAGCCTTCTCGCACGGCAGGACTTCCTCCTTTGCTGACATAATTATTACTACGACCATTAGAGGTCACTGCCTCACAACAAACATTCTTATGGATCATAATATGATGATTTCACACTTGACCGATATGGTCGTTCTGAAGAGGACAAGCTGCTCTAGCAGACCGCCTCATGTTGGTTTCAGGAGGTACAAATTTCCATTCATAATGTCAATAATTTAAGCGTATTGACTGTTTGGAATCAGGACCATCAAAATTGGATCAAGTAGCTTGTGAGTAATAGTGTGAGTCAGACATTAATCAACATTCACAAGCACTGGATCGGATAGGCAGATCAATTTCAATCAGATTGAGATCAGAGCCAATATAACTTGATTGGGAAGTCCTGAATTCTAACTTTAAGACTTCTTGTTGTGGTCAGGGAACTGCTTTTGTTTTTACAGTGAAAAGGAACCAGTTTTTCAGACCTGTAGGAGACAGAAACAGCACTGCCTCCAGCTTCAAAGTCCCGTGTTTTCATCAATCATCCACCCACCCTCCGCCCTAACAGTTACTTTGGTGGTGTATCAACGTCAAGCCTTTCCGTCCACCTTTGCCCCCCAAAACATCTGGGGCTTTAAGAAATGATCAATACTGTTGTTTCTCCGGAGAAGAGAGACATTCACTACACAGTAAGCATTAAAGAATGGCAAGATGTAATTTTCTGTGTGCACGCTGCTAAGTTAAATCACTGCCGAGTTGAGTGAGTTTTCGGCCTTGTATTCTTCGGCTCTCTAAAGTGTTGACCCGAGGTCGTCTGCTCAAATATAAGAATCAGACAACCTTGTAATTTTTACTCCCCAGTCAGTTTTTGTTCTGTAAGCACAGGCTGCCAAGCCAGACTTTACAGCGTAGAGGTTAAAAACTGGTTCAGTCAAACAAGGTCATCTTTCCACCACATGCGCTTAAGCAGTTTATTTTATGCAGGGTAAAATAAACACTGCTTTGCCTTATCTCAGATCTGCGAGTCAGAGTCCCATCCACCAGCGCTCGCACACATCCTACAATTCAATATCCTGGCCTTTTATTATAGTGGGTGTTAGATCATGGTAAGAGAGCCACGAGGGAGACGTGGGAAGTGACCATGAAGCGAAAGAGGAGAGGCTGTAAAAAGACAAGCAGGCACTGTCCGTAGCCTCGACTGGTTCGTGTCAGACCGTGAGATAACGACTATGAATCTTTACAGCGTTAAATGTCACGGAGAGAGAAGAAATATGATTCCTCTGCCCTGAACCACAGCCATATGTGTTAGCAAACATCTGGCCGAGACAACGGCTCTATCAAAGGTCATCCGACTTATTGACAGTCTGTAATCACCCCACGAGAAACAATCTCACAAGTCGGAGTCACTTCGGAGAGTGGGTGGACTTTTATGCCTTTATGTCACTAATGGCCTTATATTATAAAGCCATGAGTACTTTGACCATCTTGTTAGGCAACATGCTGTGTGACACCACGCTGTGCATGAACCCCCTGTAGATCGGAGCCGAATGAAGCGATGCATTTTAATTTAATTGCATTCGTATCTGCAATAAAACTTGCATATTTGTTCACATGCGCTTCGATCACTAAGCCCTTCACCGGTCGTCTGTCAGATATTCAACTCGTAAGATGTCATTGTAAAAGCATAAACACGAGATTTCTATATTAGTTTTGCTACTTATGAAGACAATTTCTCTGTTTATTGAATATTTCACATATTTAAGCCACTTTATGGTACATCTAAGTGCTCGAGCCAGTGGCGGACTCAGGATTTTTGAGGGGCAGGGGCGGAAAAAAATAAAAATGGCACCAGCGTGCAGAAAGTCGTGATACATTTACAGTAAAGAGTGAGCACTTCACCACATTCTCTCCACTGGAAGGCCCCCCTGGAGGTCATTTTGATTGTAGATTGTCTCAGTATTCTAATTTAATATAACTGTAGGTGCCTCATCGTGTGAATGACGTTCACATTCATGCCAAACAAATAGTTCAAGTAACTGTTCTCTCTCGCAACACATCAAATACAGCAGCCTGGTCAGTGGCCCCTACCTTTTAAGTTTGACGCTGAAGTTACTCCTCTAGCATCATTTCTTGAAGTTCTCCTCTAGTGCACTAATATGAAGAGCGAGACAGTCTGAACTTGGGGTGACTGGATGGGTCATAAATAGAGCCTTCCCCCTGGGAGAACGGGGTTCGTCTCCTGTTTGTGACCTGGAGTCAGGATTGATTTTTACAAGTCACTATGTTATGTAACAGGAAGAAGAGGAACCTCTATTTTTATCACATATACAATGTACAACGTGGTGAAACTGGTTCTTTCTGCATTTAACCCATCCCGAGGGAGCAGTGGGCAGCCGGCATACAGCGCCCGGGGGAACCAACTCCAGATCGAGGTCGAGGGCACTGACCGGAGAATTAATGAGCATGTTTTTGAAGTAAGTCAACGTACATGAATAATGTTTCATGCAAACCCTTACAAACTGACAAAAAACTGCAGCACGTAACAACTGCAAGCTCCAAAATACACAAGAAAAAATAACAGAACTTTCTCACGTATGATCTTTTCCTAAACCTCACCAAGTTTTTATGCGTGAACCCGACATGACCATCAAGCAAGACAAGATGAAACAAATGTCATGATACCTCCGCTGGTTCCTGTGAGCTTCTTTTGAAGCTATATGAGACAGTGTTTATGGGTGTCCATCAAGGCTTGAAATTAGCACCAGCCCACCCTGCATGTTTAAAAATTAATTGCAGCGAGTAGAGTCATCAGGTTACCAGCCAACTTGGCAGCAGGTGAATAAACTGCTGAAACAGTGTCCACGACGAAGCGCACGATGCACTGAAATGAAGACGTGAGTCATGTACAAAAGAAATTAGCTCAAGGTGACATCCTTAGATGACTCAAGATACCTGACTTAATAAAACATTTTGCAACATTTGTCAAATATTACACGTACGGTAAAGAGTGACTAATAAAAGCAACATTTTTATCACCAGGCTCCCTTAAAAAAATGCTCAATTATGAGAGTTGTTACATCAGGATGACCTTTTAATGCCAGGCGTCCACTCATGATCCGATTACTCTGGGTGGATAACAAGTCTCAATGACTACAATTCTATGTTGATCCATAAAAATATTACTTTCTTTTGTGTAAACAGGATTTTAAGTGGGCCTGTCAGTTTTATGTAATGTTGTAAATGACTTAAAAAGTCTGTTTTACTCAGTGTCTGCAACGTCATTACTGAGAGCAGTTAAATGTACTGAATGCCTCCAAACTTAATAAATGTTGCAAACAGTCCTAATAGGAGAAGGCAGTTCGTATCGTGTCGTACTGTAAGAAACATAACTATTGTCTAGACTCGTACATGTTGCTCCACAGGCCTTTGCATCAGCTTCAGTTATATGAAGCAGTGATAAGGCCACTCCATCAAAGCTATATGCTGTTATCTGAAATTAATCAACATCCCTCGAGTCATTCAGAATTGAGTATTCATGGCGGCCGTGGTATTAAAGTGTAATGAAATTTATTAGATCCAAAATGCGATGTGACCCTATAAGAATAATACCAGTTATAGAGTTTTTTTCTGCACATTTCTGAAGAAATGGCTTTTCATTTGCCGCAGACATTTTTTAGTTTCATTCACTGCGGCGCCAGAGGCTTTGATCTGAGATGTATTTACCTAATATCTTCTCCACGGTGTGTTTGAAACATTTAGGAAGTGTGGGTTTCTCAGAAGTTGGTGTTCTGTTCTGCAAACACGCTTATGAATTCAAATGCGCCGTCCTGAAGGTGAAAAAAATCTATCCTGATGTTTGCATTTCACCTGCTTAAGACTGAGGAATACAGAGTGCATTAGACGGAGGGACAGTCTCTTTTCCTGCAGTTACACTTCAAAAGACGCAGAGGCTGGACACATTGCTAAAAGTGTCACATAGTCACTGCATTCTGGACTTCGAGTCCACCTACACTTTTTTTTGAAAAGACTGAGCCAAAATATGAAAGTGTTCTGTGGCGAGCGCTGACAGGGGCGACAAAGCTGTCAGAGCTCCTCGGTGACTCACACTTTGACCCAAACACTGAATTAAAAGCAAATTAGCCGCCCACAGTTGTGTTTTGGAGGCAGTTGACGTTAATAAGGAAGACTTAGTCAATAACTGCACATCATATTAGCTGAAGTCCAGACTCTCGGTGTCATTGCTGTTAATTAGTGCGACCGGTATTGACCAGGGCTGCGCTTGAGTATTCCTGTTGTTATTATGATGCACCGTATGATGCGTCTCGTTAAAATGCAGCACAGCGTGTTGATCTGTAACTTTGCTTAATGGGTTTTGATTTGAGATATTACTGCGCACGCATATCATTCCCCATGCCACTTACTCTCAGTAATTGCTGTAAACAGTCAGGGTAAGAAATTTGATATTCAATTATGTTGAACGCAAAACAAAAAAAAAGTCCAGGAAAGTTTCCGTGGGAAGTTTTGCAATCTGTGCTCATGTTTTCCTCTCAGTACAAAGACCTGCAAGTCAGAGGTGCTCCTGTAATCCATCTCCTCGCTCTCAGACGTGAAGGTGAGGTATTTGTCTTTGTTAGCTCTGTCACTGACTGGACACGTGTGAAGAGTGTTTCCATCCTGTTGCCCACTTTGTATCAGTAGCAGGTACAGACCGCTGAAAACATATTTTTTCAATCGTTGAATTGGATTTCTGACTTTATTTTAAAGCTAAACTGGTGGAGGCCCCCAAGCTATTTATAAAAAACGTATAAAAGTTGAATCTATCTCAGTATTCAGTACAAGAAAATGATATCATCATCTCGTCTTTTCTTTCTGTATGACTCTTCTTGCGAAGATTAATTATATACTTCATGTTAAGGAGGGTATTCTTGAGCAAAGTCATGGCTAAGGCATTGTACAGAAGTATCACTTCTGTTTATTTTGGATGGAACAACTGGTAGAACAAGCATATTCCAAGATGTTACATCTTTTAGCAGGTAGTCCCCGGGGAGAACAGAGTGGCCTTGACTGTAATGCCTCCTGACAACTTATCCACTGCTCTTCGTTTACTGTACTAATAAGCATATGTCAGCTGCTTGAGAGTCTCATAATGAGCAAAAACTCCAGCAAGGGCAATGTTCCTTTGTGCCTTATCGTTTAGAAATGCAGTAATTAATCCATTAATTGATAAGTCGATCAAAAGAAAAGGAAAGAACCAACAGTTTGATGCTTGATTTATCGTTCCAGTCCTTTTTTTAAAGTAAACATGTCAAACATACGCTGGTTCCAGTTCCTTAAATGAAAGGATTTGCTGCTTTCTCTGTCATTTATGATAGTAAACAAAGAGTTTTCCGGTTTCTTGGCCCGTTGGTTAGAAAAAAATGAGGATTTAAGAGATGTCACTTTGGGCTCTGGGAAATCGTGACGAGCATTTTTGACATTTTATCGACCGAAGCAGCCATTTCAAACCTTAACAATGGACGTGACCCAGTTTTAAAATCGGAAATTGTTCTGGGGCCCGTCCAAACTTTTAATAGAAACTGTTATCCTGTCATTGATATGATATATAAGATGTGTGCCGATGTTGTGTTGAAGTCTGTTGAATATCAGATATCTTGTGTTTCCTGCACATATCAATGAAAAAAAAATACATCAGATCAAATAAAAAAAAACACGCCATTTACCTACCAGGTTATATTGATTGTCATTACTTTATTTTACAAAATGGAACATTAAACCTTGTAGTTTATTCAGTGTTGACCTGTCGCAGCCCGCCTGCAGTACCTTCCCTGCCCACCATGGCGCCACGGCTCACACTGTGGGAATCACTGGACCAAATGATTAACTGTTTTAATATAAAAATAATGAGCAGATTCATCGATAAATCTAAGTGGTTGTTAGTAGGAGCCCTATTATTAATACATATTTAAAACACATAATGAATCAATGTACATTTAATATTCAATCTGATCTTGCTGCTGTTTCTTACCGCAGCAGACAACTCGCACGCTGAGACCTTGAGGTGAAGGGGAAGATTCATGTTGATCTTCAGGACATACGATGATTTTGGTATTCAAGCAATGTTCTTAACATTTGATGTGTTATTTAGAATGATGGATTTTGACAGCCAATGTCACTGAGATTTCGAATAAATGTGAAAACAATGGGACCTTCTTTCCCTCTGGAGGAGATCAGACACTCGCCTCTTACTGTGACATTTACAGACATACAGCACACTGCCGGTTTAACAAACAGGGAGTAATTCTTACCTACACTGTCTGATGTACTGCTTCTGCACAGGAAGTCAGCGTGCGACTCCGTGTTCTTCAACGTTAAAAGCACGACTGACACATTTCGAATGACCCAGCACAAAGTGTGGAGGTTTGGCTGAGCGAGACAAATTAGCCACTGGAAAATATGTAAAACCCTTGAGTCACTGAAACATTTGTGAACCTGCCACTCACTATCTGGAATACAGTGGTAGAAGAAGAGGGGTGGACAGCGCTGTGACGACGGCTGCGTCAGTGGTTTTCTTATTCTGCTCACTACGCCCCTCTGGCTCCGTCTCCAGCCTCTTTTCACTTTTCCCAAACGGCCCGTTAATTTCTGAGAAACCTTCACAGGCTGCCTTCTCATGCCTGACTGTAAGCCTGTTAATTTGACGACTGATTTTGTAATTTTTTTCTTCATCCTGTTCTGGCTCGGTCTATGCATGAGGTCCTCTATTCTGCTGCTTTGAAACGCAGGCCTCAATTGAAAATGTAAATAATGTTGCCTGAGGCTGTAACAGCTTCACGGTGTTCTTACGACTGGTTGTGTAATTTGAGCAAAATGTGTACTTGTGCTGCTCTGTTTACATTTTTTTTAATTATTACTACTATAAAGGCAGCTATTTGTGTGCAGCACTCGAGTCCAAGACAGATTTCTCTTTGGGGACAATAGAATATATCATATTATATTGAATGCAAACAAATCCTTGACATATACTGTGTCTAAAGAGAGGTAAGTAACAAGTAAAGGTACAATCAGAGATTTGCAGAATACTTTATTGATTGTGGCTTTGAAATTACATTGTTTAGGATTAGAAACTATATTAAAACTGGGAATAAGATAACTATAACATGACTTACAAGATCAATGATGAGCAAACCTACAGGGGTCAAAAATTGAGTTAACAGGTTTGCAGGGCAATAACTTCCCCCGTTTGATTAACCTGTAGATTACTGTATCAGTTGATCGACTCATTTATAATACCCGTCATGTTTTCTCAGAGATTGAGGTTATATGTTCAAACGGAAGCATAAAGATCAAAAATATAACATTTCATAGGATATGGAATAAAATAAAGGAGAGAAGCAAACCATTTTCCACTTTTCGGAGAATGGAACCGGCATTTTCATTTCTCAGAAAACATCACAGTTTCACAGTATATTACACAGTTAATACTGTAATGATTATCAGTTACAATGAATGAAACAGAAGCGTTTTCTTCTTCTTCTCATTATATACCCAGAGATGGGTATCTCGATAATTGTCAGTTTTCATACCACAGTGTATCTTAAACTCTGTATCCTGCCTCATTTCTATGCAGGTTTCTGTTGCATAGTCACTTAATCCTTTTAGTACTACATTAATGTGCCATGATACTGAATGAGAATCTGCTCATAATGGTGGTGCTAGAGGGTGATCTTATTCCAAACTGTAGCTTCAATGTGCTCAGTACATTTTGTGTTTTTTTTTGATGGAAGTGCAGCTGGAAAAGTCGTTGGATGACCACAAAAATTAGGAGACATCATCTGGGGACCATGAATGTCCTCCAGCTGATCCAGCTGTTTGTTTCCAGGGCAAAAACTGGAACCTGGTCCTCCTTCCTGCAGCCCTCCCCTGACTGGTCTCGCTGCTCTGTCCATCTGTTTCTGATAAGTAGCCAAATCAAGATCAATCAGCCGAGTCGGACACACTACTGTCTGCACTTCTTCAGTATAAAGTAATTCTGGCATGCTTTCACTGAATATATCCTCCTGCAGCTCGATATCTGACCCACTCTCTCTCGGCTGGCCCATCTCGGGCAAATTGGCTTGAAAACAGAGAGGAAAATAAAGGAGGGATAATTCAGGAGGATGGGGATCAATCACCTGGACTGGACAAACACATACAGGAGCTGGAGGGTGTACGCTCCTCAAATGAAAGTCAGGTAGAGACTGTTTTGCCTGCAGCCTCTAATCAGTGAGTGGTTGAGTACGGGATCATTGGGGACAGCGGAGAACAGGTGGATCTAATTGTCTTAATCACATCCTGCACCACACTGGCACCGGTGACATTGAATAGTCTTAGTGTTTTGATTGCTATTCTCACTTTCTTACGTACGTGACATAACTGCAGAAAGGAGAAAAGCACGGGTCGAAATGACCGTATCGGCAGTGAAGGTTTTTGTTGGTGTTTTACATTCAGGTGTCTCAGTATTATATGTTAATGTACCAGTAAGGAAATTAAGAACCCAAATAAAACAAAGCCATGAGTCATGCTATCAACCTACAAATGTTAGGCAAAAGTACTTTTGAGTAGTATTCACTGTGTGCATTGTGCTTGGAATTGTTATATAAGTACTAAATGTATGGTGGCCCTTACCAAACGCAATAATCACTGGGGGAAAAAAAAAATAGAATATGGAGGGCTTTAAGGGCCAAAATTCATATAAAGATAAATATATAGATTCTTAAATACAAAGAGAATTGTATAATTAAATGTCTGAAAAATTACAAACTCATATAACAACATTGCTAATAAAAGGGTTAGGGTTAATGCATGCATGAATAAATAAATAATTATAGAACTTAATACTCAAATGCATGAATAAATAATCTTGGTACAGGAGGTCAGGGGTTTGCATCCCAATCAGGTGGATTTCAGCAAACATGCCACGGCAAGGGGGAGCCAGTGCCACTTAGCTCCATGGCTAACTGCCCTACTTGCTAATGACAGCAAAACTTCTAACACTCAAAGTTCCTGGATGACTCAATTTAGGTAAGTAAGTGTTCCCATCAAGGTTGACCATGTACTCATGATTTATTTACACAAAGTGTTACCCTCTGTCTGGAGAAGCTTTTTTTTTTATTGGTTAAATGGCCTCTACAGGAGCGTTTACCATCATTACACAATCTCAAAGGTCTATCTTACATGGTTATAACAATATGGCCATAATCAACATCCTCCATAATATAAAAGGGATTTGCAGAACCTCACTGCTGAGCTCCATATCTGCAGCGGTGATTTAATAATGTGCATATGTGCAGTTCCTTTCTCATTAGCATTACACAGTCCCAAGAAAATGTTTGCCCTGCAGCTGTTAAAACTTACAATATTATAATATATTTACATGAATTTGATACAACTCTATAACTACAATATCAGCAAACGTGAGTCTTTCCCCCCTTTGCAAATGGCAAAGCCACCTCTAACACTGAAAGTATCGGGAAGACTCCACTTACTAAGTGTTCCCATCAAGGTTGACCATGTTCTCATGATTTATTGACACAAAACCTTACCTTCTGTCTGGAGTTGCTCTTTTTGGTTTTGGGCTAAATGGGGAGAGCGTTTGTACATAAACAAAGCCGCAGAGGTTTTGGAAGGTAAATGGAAGATGATGGTTTATTGTCAGCTGCAGACTTAAAAACTGGACAAATGAATGAGTGTTTTGTGGATGTTTTGTGTAATTCGAAAGGTTTTCTATGACATCTTCAAAAATAATTCTCTGTGGATTTTAATCGAGACACATTATGCTACTTTTCAGGTCCATAATTCTATTTTGGGATACGACTAGAACAGGTTCACATGCATTAATGCTCAAAAAACACATTGCACTGTATTCCCTCTCCCGTTTGAGCTCCTGTCTCTTTAAGGCCCCACTCCAATACCCAGCCTACTCTGATCTCTCACACACGCCAGGGCCAGCACTGCTTCACTGGGTCTCCGGTCAGCTACATGTCACGGTCATATCTTGAATATAAGTGACGTAGTGTGTTGTCACAAAGTCGTGAAATTAAAGGCGGGACAACTGACGAGGTGTTTCAGGAGCAGTGTTTTCTGTGGGAGATCGGAGCTCTCGTTGGTGTGGACTTCAGTGTTTTTAACTTTAAAGACTTTTTACGTGCAGAAGAGACTCATTAAAAAAGCACGATAGTTCTCCTTTCAGTCATGAAATTAAACAATCAACAGTGAAATGTGCAAACGTTCTTTGTCCTCCTTGAAGGCCTTTTATGATAAAACAACAAATTAATCCTGACAGCTCATCTGTGTGTGATGCACTCACTGTAGATGAGGCATTTACAGATATCGTAGATGGCTCACACCCTCCCTCGGTCCAAACCCACTGATTTTACTCATGGTTGTGGGGGGTCAGAAGTCTATCCCAGCATGCATTTGGTGAGAGGCGGGGGAACGCTGCTGGAGAGGTCGCCAATCTATCACACGGGCCAATACGTACAGACAGACAAACAAACACATTCGCACTCATGTTCACACCCACAGGCGATTTAGAGTTACTTTCCCCTGACCTGCATGTCTTCAGTCTGTGGGAGGAAACCAGAGTGGCCACAGAAAACCCATTCAGACATGCTGAGAACATACAAGCACTCAGGCTCGCAGCAAAGGAGACAAAATAAAACAAACTGTCTGACTGTGAAACTTGACTTTTGTCTCACGATCAATCAATGAAAAGGGTGAAAAGCTGGAGGCCTTTTTTCCTCCTTTGATTCCACATCAGCGCCATTTATTTCTGATCTCCTCTGTTGGATAGAGCCCTCCGTTCCTCTCACATAGCATCATGTGATTGGATCGCTGTCACTGCTTTTACTGGAAGTAATGAATTTATGCACAGCCACCTACAGGAGCTATTTCCGTAGAATTCAGGTTTTCCTGCATGCCAAGGATGTAAAATGCAAAACAAAGCTTGATTTCAGTCACAATGCATACTAACGCGTTATTCCCCGGTCTGATGCCTCTCATTCTCTATTCAGCAGAGAGTGTGGTTGTTAAGGGGAATGCAGAGGAGGTTCAGCCCAAATTATCACTTGTCTTTTTCACTCTTTATCCTTCAAAAGAAGTTTCTCTTGCAGAGACAAGAAACATTCTTTGTTAATCAAATGCAAATATACGTACAACTGCAGTGTCTTAAATGTTGTAATTGAGTTGCCCAGTTGAAGTGCCCATAGGAATGAATGCTAGCAGAGGCGGGGTCAGAACGACCACAGAACGATGGAACAGAAAGACGCGCATAACGACCACGCTGAGATGCAAAAGCTAACAAAGAAATGCAAATTGCCGAAAAAACGTCTATGAAGATGTGCAAAAAGATTAGAAAGCCGTGAAAATGGATCTCAAAGAGGTGCGATATGACCACAAACACATGCGAAACAACTACGAAATGATGCAAAAGAAATGCAAAGAGGGCCAAAAAGACCAAAGAGACGTGCAAATGGACTACCAGAGACACAAAAACGACAGCAAAGAGACAAAATAGTCATGGAGGAACACAAAAGGATGACTAAGAGACACAAAACAAACAAAAAGAGAACCAGAACAACAGCAAAACTTTTGTTTGTCAAGCCTTGGTGTTGTTCCTGTGTAGAAGGGAGGCACTTTATCTGGTTTATTATTGCTCAGCTGGTCTGTGGCTCCAGGCTATGTGGAATTATTAATATCAGTTCAGTTTAGAGTATTACTTAGAGCAAGGTTTTTTTTTTCAAAATTTGGCATTCATTTATTACTGAATAAATATGGTAGG
>OMLP01014819.1:55738-71555 GCA_900302685.1 Spondyliosoma cantharus
TTTTTTGTGGTTTATGTCCTTGTCTGTCACGTTTCGCTTTCCATGTCATCCTTTTGTCTGTTTTCCCACCCTTGTACACCTGTGTCTCATTTGTTAATCACTCCCTGCGTATTTAAACCTGTGTCCCCCCCCCCGGCTCTTTGTTGAGGCTTCATGTTGGGTCCACTGCGATCCTGTGGATTCTCTTCATATCCATATCTATTTTTGTTGCCTGCCTTTTTGTTTACCACATTTTCGGATTATTGGACTGGTTTTCTGCTTTCATTAAGCTTTTGGTGGTGGACCTGCCTGCCCCCGTGTTCTCATTTGGATCCTGTTTTTGTAAACCTGACATGTACAAGCTCAAGACAAGATCAATACCGACTGTCCGTGACCAGACTTCAAACTTGGAAACTGTAAGTTATGCCATGTTTTATGTTGTTTCAGTGTTTATATTTTGTGGGTCAGCTTGTCGGATCAGGCGTGAGCATGTTGCCAGTGTGACTACTCCCAGTCTGGGGCGATGTTGGACTAATGGTCTAATACTGACCATCAAGAGAAACTCTACTGGACTTTAAACCTAATTAGAAGCCAACTAAGTAATGAACAATATATTCGAAGTCGTTAACTTTATGTTCATATTGCTTTTTGTGTTCGTAATGCTAGCTTGGGTTAGCTTTGTTGTTAGACGAAGCCCACTTTAATCACTGGTATGTTCATGCATGTTGCTGCTGTGTGTACATGTAGTTGATAGACACGCCCTGTAGATAATGATACAGATACGTGTGAAAAAGAAAATGTGGCCAAAACTTCGATTGGCACCCTGCAGTAAACGTTAGCTTGCTAACACTATACGAAGACCATCACAAAGTCTTAATGTCAGTAGTGCTGGGCAGTGAGGCTGAGGACAAAAAGGATCATAATAGTTCTATTTGTTATAAGTGCAGCTAACTGGTCGCTAAAGACACCAGAAAAGCAGAAATGAGAGAAGCTTAGTGGTGCTGGCTCAGGCCTGTGTGAGCTAGCCAATCAGAGCAGACTCTTTGGAGGAAGGTCTTAAAGAGACATGAGTTAAAACAGAGTGTTTCAGAGAGTGAATACAGTTCTAGTTGAAACTCTGAACATGAAAATTGGCTTACTGTCTCCTCTAATTTGCCAGGCGTTTTTTTTCTTCCCTGGAGAAGTGCTATTGGCTCATTTGATCACCCTCCAAATTAGCTTTATAGAAGCCTGATCTCTTAATTATACCAGCTATTTCATCTTTGATCTCTGAGCAGATCTCCTTTTAGAGCCCACTGTAGATGCTCTGTTCTTTATAGCTGATCACCCATATCCAATTAGACATTGGATTTGACAAGCTGAGGAACTTTTGGTGTTTCCTCTCAAGTGCTCCAAACTGGGAGCTGCAGTCATGCTCTGCTGACAGCTGATTAATGCACTCTGTGTGCCATTTCCAGAGATAGAGGGTCTGCATTGCTAAAGGAATGGCAGGCAGGGTGTTTACGTCCGAAAAAAGCAATCTTTCCTACAGTGAAAGGGGATTTTTAAAAATGTCTCCAGATGAAAGTAATATTTGTGGCTTGTTTTCCATCTCGACAATTCACTTGATCTTTTGTCTTTGCACCATGTCGCTCGTTCAGTGAAGAAAACGACGTAAACAAATGTGTTCTGGGGATTAGGTTGACCTTTTTTTTTTTTTTTTTCCTCCCTCATTATTATCTAGCTGTTACGCTGTGTCCCCTGAAATATTTGTTTGTTCAGGATCAACATAAACCCTTGGGTAAAGCCCCGGTTGTGTGATCAGTGTACAGAGCCCTGTTTTCTCAACTGTGACATGATAGAGTCCACAGCGCCACAGAGTTCAGTCTGTGCTGCCTCTGAAATCACTCACCGGCTCTCACATTCACTATTCCCTACATGAAAACATTCAAACAAAACATTTTTCTTTGGCCATAACCTAAGAATTCATGCAATATTTAGAGGGAACCAATGGCAACTCAAAACTGGGTCTCTGCATGGTCTTACAGTAGCTGTGAAGACCTGGAGGATTGTGGGTGACTGAGTTCAGTTCAAATCCTATTATGAATGAATTCACCTGTTGATCTCAACAACACTTGTATGACAAATTATTTTACAAATGTGTTTACAAATCGTATAAAATGATAAGATGATCGCATTTTCTATCCAAAAGCAAAGGTCAACAACACTGTGACATCACAATGTTCTGATTTAAAACGTATTACATCATTACAATCTTATGTGTTAAAAACTTATATCTTGAAGTTAACATGTATTTACCAAACACAGATATATGACTTCAATTACTCTGGAGAGAAATTGATGTAAACTACAACTTCACTGGTGCATGGGGGCATACAATAAAAACATTTTGATGATTTAAAACATGTATATAATTTTAAGGGTCCATTCAGCAGTTGTGATGTTCACAGGTTCATGATATCAGCCTACATCAGCGTTGGGTGTGGTCAGAGGTGTTGAAACTTCATCATAGAGCTCCCTCCATTAATTAGATTTTGATGATGATTCATGACTCATGCTGTGTGCTGACTGAGCTGTTGTTTTCAAACAGAGAGAGCAGTGCCGTGCAACCAGGCTGTGAGCACTGCACATGCCTTGGTGCAGTCTTGTTTTCAAAGCATATTTATAGTCTCTGACAAGTCTCAAGTTTGGATGGATTTAAAGCTCAAGACGTCTCCGCTCACCCTGGATTGTATACGGCTTTTCACCTAGTAGCGTGGTTCAATGGATGTCAGTGTCTATACACTGGTCGGTTCGTCCTGAGCTTTGGTGCAGACTGAAACATCTCAAGAGCTATTGAATGGATTTCCTTGAAATTCTGTGCAGACATTCATGGTCTCCGAAAGATGAATCGTACGCACTTAGCAGATCCACTGACTTTTCCTCTGCGGCTGCTAGCAGACAGTTTTTTTTTTTTCTTTTACTGAAATGTCTCTATAAATGGATGGATTGCCCACTTTTTTGTCAGGATATCCAACCAGCTCAAAGTTTACATTTATCCTGTTTTATTTATCTCAACACACACATGAAAATATTCACAGTCCTCATAGCCACATCTCTTCAACGTTCTGCATTCTTTAGGTCCAAAATTAGTTCAATACTTTGGATAATGTCCAATTCCGTGCAAAAGTTATTACACTCCCATCAGCCTCTGCCGCGTTGTGTTAAAACAAATGTTAGCATACGCACATGCTAAACTGAGACGCATGCTGGCACACTGATGTTGGCATTTAGCTCAAAGCACCGCTGTGCCTCACAGAGCTGCTTCTCCTGTCTTGTTAAACTGAAGAATGTGGCTTCGTCCCAGATCACTCCCACGTCCACTCATTCAGTACTCCCCACAGAATGGACACTCAATAGTTTACTCAATAGTGAGCAGTGAATTGATATTTCAGACAGTAAGTCATGTCAAGTAATCATCACTGACAGGTGTAGAGTTGCACAATGGTACTTTTTGCATCTTTGAAATGTGAGGCACTACATTGATATTTTATACCGTGCATGCCATCAACATCAGGGTTTTCCCTGGGTTTCACAGCTGGGCTTCACACTGTGGAGGCAGAGGTGTTGTGTTGGATGGATGGTGGGGTTCTGGCAATAGACAAGTGTTCTGCTTCACCATATTGTTATGAAGTAAATGTTGACTGCGCAATCTAACAGATATAGCATAACTTAACCATCAGCATTTACATTAGTTCCCTATATACATCGTTATTGCTATGCAATTTTGTCTAGGGGGGGTCTGTTCCCAATTTGAATAAAATGACAAAAGTTTTAGTATCAGCAAAATGTACATAAAGTTTTGTATGTTAAGTTCTCTTTCTGCAGTGACATGTCACCTTGACTGATCTATGATTCAGATGACACATGAGACATAATTTGACCACCACTGGAGTAGTGCTTAACGTATTGTTCTCCACCCAGCAGCAAGTTGCCAGCAATCTCTTTCACCAAAACAGAATAGAGTTGCTTTATAGTTGGCATAAAATTTCTAAATTAAACATTTGGATGATCACTTTTATTGGCAGGCGGGCGGATCAGCAGAAGTTTTATTCAAAATAAATAACAAAAACGGGTTAAAACAAGATAATGACTCGAAAAAGACTGAACTAAAGGACTTAAGTACGAACTAAACTAATGAGGGGATGCGGTGCAGGTGGAGAGACACAAGGAAGGAGCTGATAAGATGGGAAAGTCATTGGGGAAAAGCAGGGCTAATGAGGCTGATGCAAGACAGCCGTGGAGGAGAATCAGGCTGGAGTGGAGCACAGCAACACAGGAGGGAAGCAGAGCACCGGAAACACAGGTGAGAAGGACAAAGCGCAGGAAAGCAGACAAAGGCAGGAAGTGGAAAGTAAAACATGACACGAGAAGAGAACCTAGAAAATGAAACGTGAAATACCTGAACTAAAAATATAAACCATGACATCGAGAGGGCTCAGCTGACTTACTGTTGTGAATTTAA
This sequence comes from Spondyliosoma cantharus, assembly GCA_900302685.1. Taxonomy (NCBI): domain Eukaryota; kingdom Metazoa; phylum Chordata; class Actinopteri; order Spariformes; family Sparidae; genus Spondyliosoma; species Spondyliosoma cantharus. The sequence goes on from OMLP01014819.1 coordinate 60,222, forward strand.
GTTTTGCAAGCTAGCTCCATAAATAACAAACATAATATTTCAAATGATAGATAAATATGTCCTTTGTTTTCTTAGATGCTATATGTTGGCTAGGAAAAGGGGATTGAAGGGGGAAGATAGTGAAGGCAACAATGTTTGTTATGTTTGGCAAAAGTTGACTTTTCACCTTAATGTATCTTCAGCTGTTCCAAGGAGGTCAAGGAGAGCTGTAGAAACCTCGTTAAAGAAAATAAATACCAAACCTCCACTGAGTGCCGGGAGCCCTTTAAGAGAATGAACACTGTTTTTTTTACGTTTTACATTAGGATTTTCTTTTTTGGAGGGCAGTATAAAGTAAATAAATATGCACACAGACATAAAATACTGGACACTAGATAAATTGCACCATATAGTAGATGGGGAGTTTGGCCACAGCCTGTGTTTTTATCATCTTCCACTTCGTTATTGGTCTCCAGAGAAAAACTCTGACTTTGGGACTTGGCTGAGAGGAAAATCCATCAGAGCAACAGCATTTCCACAAGTTTCTTTATCATCATTATTAACAGCTAACTCTCGTAACAATAAGTCAGCAACATTCAACAAGGGAAGTCCTAAGTTGGGCACAGCTGTAAAACTTTCCAACCATGGACGCCGGTCCGGCACTGCTCCTGCCACGCAGAGATTAAGTGAGAAGTTACGGGTTGAGTCTGTGGGTAATTTCTGCTTTAATGCTAACCTCTGTTGTTCAGTGATGTGAGTAACAACAAATCAAAGCCGATGCCTTCCACAGCCTCTCCCCTTCATTTCCCTCCAGGCGAAGCAAATTGCAACAGAAAGGCAGCAAAAGCAGAACTGTAAACAAGCTATTGATGGCTGAGGTGAGTCAAGCACAGTGAGGCAATATAGTTATTGCTTTGTTGACGAAGTTCATTGCATTTTTAAGGAAGTAGTAATGAGCATTTCCTGGGTAATGGACAGTGCGTGAATGAAGTGTTGTTGTTCATCAGGAGAATTACCGGATGTCATATAGTTTCATTGCCAGTGGTTTGTTGAGGACAGAAAATGTAAGTGAACTAGATGAGACAGTGAGAGAACATAAAAACCCAGCCTTGTACTTCTCCTGCATGCAGTCTGGACATGTACCTTGGCTTGTTTACCCACCTCTATTAATCAGCAACCCCTGCAGCTGTTTACTGCTCATATTATGCATCCAGAAAGCAGAAACAGGACAAGGAACCACACATAATCTTTAATATAATCATTTTGACTCTGTGAATGGGCTTGGACTTTTGCTTTTAGTCAAAGGTGGCAGTACGGACATGAGAGAGGCTTTCAAATGCAGCCTTTTACCTTCTTTTATACTTGTTGCCGTGCAATCACGACAATGGCAGAGCTCCCGCAATGTGCAGCTCCATTGTGTCGTGTTCTATTGAAGCTACCTCAGGTGGAGAAAAAGGTGTTTCTGCTCTTTTTTTTTTCCCGGTGCGATGAGTGTAAGGGCAAAGGAAGACGCAACAGCTCTGATTGTGAAAAGATGACCTCCAGGTCCTACATTTACGTTCTCAATGCCTCAAAGAACATACTGTCAGAAATGTTAGCACCGGAGATGCATCAAACTGCGCCGCCAAACAACAACATGGAGTCACAAAACACGAGGTGGTTTTGTAAAAAATAGGCTCTTAATCCAGTTGTTCAGTACTTGCTTGCATTTTCAACCTAATCACATTAAAATGTATGACGAGGTGTGCATGGAAACGAGTCTGCTGGTTCAGAGTTTACATCAAAATGAGACTGGCAGGCGTAGCGCACATGAAAGGAGATGTCGTCTCTCTGGTGGTTTATATTTGTGCAAGCTTAACTGATTTGTATTAACCATCATCTTTAAAGCACATATGATGTCATGATGAGCCACGAAATCCAAAATGGATGGGGTGGAAAACTCAACCTCCCATTGCAAGATCACGTAATGAATACACCATAAAAATGTGGTTAAATTGCTCAAGAACAACAAGGTTCATACTAACGACAGAGGTTGGATCCAGTGTAGATGCACACGGACTTCCGAATATCATGTTTTTGGCTTCAAAGCTTGAGCAAGAATTACTTGCAAATATTCGAGGCTTTGCGGCGGGTATAGACAGGCTGCAACAGCAGCTATCATTATATACTTAGATCCTTTTGGAGTCTAATGATGGAGGAGGACAGGACGGAAGACATCAGTATTGAGCACATAGGGAGGGTCGAGGGTCAAGCTCATGCCCATCACAGCATGTTGGGGCGTAAATCCTCCCTCGTGAGGAGGTTTTGCTATTCCCAGATGGATGTTCATATCATGTGCGTGCGCTTTCTCGTTCATTATTATATTTTTTACCTCTTTTATTTGGTGTCTACTTCCTCAAAAAATCCAAAGTATTCAAATATTGATTTGGACGTTAATTACCATGGCAACAGTTGAAGCTCAGAGGCTGTCGAGCAGGTGCTCACCTTGGCGCATAAAGCTGTGAGTTAATGAAGTAAAATGGCAGGGCAGGTTGTGACATATTCTCCTTCGCTGTGTCAACGGGTAGATTTCTATAGGAGGTCTGCATATTTTGCCAAAGAGAATAAAGTATTGTTTTTCTCTTTTGCTCATTACCATAAAATATTTTATTTAACCGCTGTTCATTAAGATGTTTTTAACGGTGTGATTAAAAAGTAGATAGTTTGCCAAGGTATAGCCTCCTAACAAATGTCCACCGTGTCATGTTCTGGTTTGGCTTAGTTATAATCCTCATAAACAGAAATCTGTTAATGCACAGTATGCAGAATCTATAGACAAGGGGGAACATTTTGTTCTCGGAAGCATTTTGGTTTAGACTAATATTGACCACTCATGCTACATGAAGGTAAGACAGTCAGTGCGGGGAACAGACAAAGCAGAACGCATTGACTGAAATATCATCATTCATATGCAGATAAATTCAAAGTCTTCACTTTGCTTCAACTTAAATTCTCGTGTCTTAAATTGCTAATCTTGTTATAAACAATGACCGTTGAACACGAGACGTCTTGGCCTCGATATCCATTAACCAGATATCTGCTGACTATACCGGAAACCCTTAAACACTCAAGCCCAAGAAGCTAAAATCATCATCAGATGGCAGCTGACGGGTTTCAAGATTGGCTAAGTCACGTTGCCATCATAATGTCCAATGGAAGTAACCTGTTAAGCAGTGGATCCTGAAAAAAAGTCCACCTGGCTCATAAAGAAAGTGGGTTGAGGAGTGCTGAGTGAGTAACAGAGGTCATCATCTCCGGCAGCTGTGACTGGAGCTTGAACAGCTGGATCGAGGGCTCAACGGACGTTTGAGAGGCCTTAAAGTGATTCTGGCCAAAAGTCATCAAAAAGATGCCGAGTGTATACTGATGTGCACCCTTAACTTTATTTCACAGTACTTTGTCTGAAAGCAGATAACATAGTATTAAGAAATAAAATAAAAAAAAAACACATTTTTGTGCTCTTGTTTGTTTTGATGCACTTGAACAACAACTGTTGATCTTTCTAAAGGTTTTATCAACACTTTAAACTCTTATTAGACACAGAAGTGCTACAATATGCAGTATAAAAAACATGTTGCTAAATAGCTAAATGAACTAGAAACCTGACAGCTCTCAGAAGATACTGAAATGCTTTTATAAAAATAACAACAAATGGAGACTTGTCAACAGTATCAACATTGAAATCAAACAAAAGGAAAAATTTACACTTGTACACATATCCCAAAATCTTAAGGCGGTTGAAATATTAAGTCAGACAACCAAGTTAACACATTATAAAGTGCTTACATAACACATCAGGCTCATGAATGCTTCATTTCACATTAATGAATAATAACGGCGTCATGACACACTTAGATGAAATGGACGCAGCTTCATGACACAGAAAAAAATACAAATGGGCTAACTAATGCCTGCAGTTATACTTCCACACTCGATGTGTAATGGAAGGAAAAAGGGTTGATGAAAAAATATGTCACCAGATAAAGTCGCTCCCTCGGGCCAGCTCTGCTATCAGATCGCAGACTCTGTTCCTCACCTCGAACATAAAGTATGTCCGTCCTGCTTTCACTTAATTTGGTCATCGATGTCCAAGTGATTGCTAATCATCTACACTCAAAGGGCTGATGTGTTCCAAATGTGCAAAATGTGCCCAGAATTGAAGTGAGATAAAATGGAAAAGAACAGTTTATCCAGTGTTATAGAGGAGAACTTCAAGAAGTGGATCATCGTGTGTCATCTGGAGAAACTACTGTACGTGTTCTGTTTAAAGCACCACACATTCTGGCCAAAGTTGTATCAGGATTTTACCTTCATACAACATCATAAAGAGCCAATTTGGTTTATCTGATGTTTTTGAACTGAGGGTTGCACTTACTCAGCCCAGAAAGCGCAGCCCAGTTGCCAGAGTGTGTTGGCAGTTTCTGCAAGCCACTATAATATGTTCACATTTGTACATTTCACAGGCTATGTTGACATTACTTAAAAATGTGTCCCATCACGTTCACGTCGCATGTTTACGACCCCTACTTTCACGTCGAGAGGTGGAGGGGACGATGGCAGAGTTACAGGCAAGAAGGCTGCCAAGCCAATAGCCGCAGTTTTGAGACTGCATTTAAACAACTCTAAGCGTGAAACCACGAGGTGTTTTGAAGCAGGTGCTGGGACATTTTCCAGTTGACACATCTACAGCTGTGTTTGTGGTGATGATAAATAGGTATTTGAAGCCAAAACATGATGTTTTCCTAACCCTAACCGAGGTTTAGCATTGGGAAAAGATGAAATTGGTGTTTTAATGGCACAGGACTAGTGTCACCAACCGTTTATCTTAATGCAGCTAACATCTAAAATTTGGACTGGAAACATGATTGAATGAAAACATGCACTAAATAGCATTTTCTTTTGAGTTTTTTTTTTTTTTTTTTTTTAGTTAAAAATGCGCTAACATTTCAAAAACTGGTCTGAGATCACAGAAGGAAAATGGGAAGAAGTCCTGCAGCTACTTGGGGAAATAGTTTTCAATTCCGAAGATTTTATATAACAGCAATTTAGAATTTATTTTAAGCCCTAAAAATAACTGAAGTGAGGCTTAACTGCTTAAAATTTAAAGAGCTGCTCTCTGCTCTTTAATAAACTCTAAATCCTTCATTAAAAACATTATTACAGTGCTGCAATTAAGTAAGAGCATATCTATTATCATATCATTCATGAATATGTAATGAATCATCATCATGAGCCCGTCTGGAAAAAGTTACATAAACACCTTACAAAGTAAAAAGCGTTAAGTTTCATAGTTACTCAAAAAATTTCATGATATACAAATTCACAGCCAGTAAGTCAGAGGATTCAGTTTCACATTCTCAAATTTTACTCTAGCATGTTGATATTCGTCTGGTACGTAGCTTTCATAATATACAAAAAAGATTCAACAGCCTAGCAGGTAAAAATCAAATGAAACCTCTCAGCAAGCAACAAGGCCCATCCGAATAACAAACTACTTTTCCTGCATTTATCGGATCAGACATTATGCAATATAATACACTGGAAGAAATACTGAAGCAAAGGAACGGAAAACACAGTCGTTAATAGCATCAAATAAATATTTCCTTACATAAAAGCTGCCATAGACAGATCAGAATATGTATCTGTTACATTCATCCATCGGGCTCTCCTGCAGGGAAATACAGCTGCCTCTACCTAAACAACAGGCGACAGAAAGCAGCTGCCTTCCCCCCTGAAATGTTAGTGATTAGTTGTAGGCTTTCAGTACCACATCCTCAATGTGGACGTTATCGTTTCCCAATGTTTTCACTTTTGAAGGAGTAACTGATACAATAGGAAAAAAAGAAAAAAAGTCAGCATGGACCTACTGCTCAATATTCATACGATTCCCAGACCAGGCAGAAATATTGTAAACATTTCAGCTTTTTACTACTTTGGTACTAAAGATACAAATGATGGTTGATGAAACTGACGACTGAAGACCTTCATTACAGCATCGAACACGCTGCAGCTTGCCTGTATGAAGTCTATCAGAGTCCATCCACTGAATACTGCATTGTGTGATTGAAGGGACGTTAAAACTGAATCCATCTGTGTCTTGAGTAAATGCATGTAAAAGCTTTCTTTTAAAAAAAAAAGAAAGAAAAAGAATTAAAAAACAAAACAGGCGTAAAACAGGCGGCGATGGTTAATATGACAAATGATCTGACAGGTTTAAAGTGGGATATGCTGCCCTTCAGCAACACGTTATTCTAAATGAACAGCGCTCCATTTGCTAAAACCTGATTCATCCACTAATACTTTTCCATTTACACAGCAAACATTGCAAATATAGAAACCCATATCTGTACATAGTTTTGTTGAATTAAATATATGCAGGGAAGGAAGAAAAACAAAGTTCTTTTTGAATGAAGGGTCCGGGTAGTTCCTCAAAAAACATTGAGGTTTCAGTAGACATATCTTCATATAGTAGTTTCATATTACACAACAGCAAATCCACTGTCACAGGACTTGGCCATGCGATACCCAAAAAACCTATAATCCATTGTAACATATATATTATTAATTTGCAATATATTTTCTCTTTAATAGATAAAAGTTTTCCCGTTGAATGCTTTACATAATATGACAAATTTAAAGAATCTTTACCCCATTTTCCTCACAGTCAAAAGAGAATGTGACACGCGTGTTTGTGAGTAGTTGATTATAATATGGAAGTATCCATTGATTCAATTGTCAGATGAGGTTCTTGTGTCATTTCTGCAATGTGTGGTCCATTTTAAAAACACCTAAAGAGTTTATGATTTATGTTGGGCTGATACACCTTTCCAGTAGTCTAAAATATCATGCAGGTCCTCATCCTTTGCAAACTGGACTTTCTTACGCAGCGCATGGCCTGCAGCCATGTACTCGTCATCTTTGTGCCGTTTCCGGTGCAGTTTGAATCGCTCCCAGATGCTGTGCGAAGGTTTGCAGTAGTATTCGGGACTGGAGGAGTAGCTTAGATTGTGGTACTGAGATGGCAGCTGGGCATATGCTAAGTCTCTGGAGCGGGAGTGAGTAAGAGGCTCCAACATGGAGGACTTGTGGCCGTCAGGTCCTTCAAGCTCCTCTATCTGAGCGTCGGGGTATGAGTGCCGGTGGTCACTGTACTGGCGGATCTTGTCTGCCTCAGCCCTCAGGATGGCGGCGGCAGGTGTTACAGTGAGGATGGTTTCTCCTGTCGGGGAGGTTTTCTCTATGTACTTGGATTCAGAGCGATAAGGCCTGGGGCTTCTCATGGGCCCTCCTGTGGCAGTACTGGGCCTCTTTGGCGAGACATCAGAGGACCGATGCCTCTGCAGAGAGTGGTGGTAGCTGTCCTTATACGCTGGGGACAGAAGGCCAGATTTACTCTGTGGGTGCTCTGATATTAGCACAAGCTGGGGCTCTGCAGTGGACACTGCTCCAGATTTCACCCCTTGAAAAGAGGTGGATTCTGACTTCAGAGCATCTATACAGTTGTTAATGATTTGATTGACTTTATCCACCTCTTTTGCAATGGTGGAAATCTCTGCCACTGACCCCTGGCTATTCCCAGGCATTCCCATGTCGCACTCTCTGCGTTCATGGTGATCCATGCTCCGCACTTCCATGTAATTTCCTTTCATCATCTTCGGAGTGTCACTCATCTCTTGAAATTTGTACTGCTCCATTTCAGCTGCAGATGGTAAGTACGGCATACGTGCCATACTGTCCCCGGCCAACAGCTGCTTCTGTGACATTCGAGAAATAGTCCCTCCCTCCAGTTCTTGTCCATATTTAAGCTCCATTATATTTTTCTTCAGGCTACCTGCTTTTTTGTGCTTCTCATCTTGCTGACGCTTCCTTCGCAAGCAATAGTAGACCACACCCAGAAAGATGACCATGCTAAAGAGGCAGCCTAAAATTGTCATAATGTAGTGAGTAGCAGTTGCATTATTCACATTTCTCTCCTTTCCGTTCCAAGGGCCAGTCGTGATTGTCAGACAGGTGTGGTTGTGTCGAAGAGAGTTGCGTATCGAAGCGACACAGTATGTGTAGTTAGTGTGGGGTTTCAGGGTTTTTAGCTCAACGTCCTCCTTTATGTCTTTCAGGGTTTGGATATCTGTGAAAAAGCTGTTGTTGTACAGGACCAGGATGTACATCTTCTTGTAGGGATGAGGAATCTGAACCGTGATGGTGGCGCCCGTGTTCGATACTTGCTTCAGTTTCATCACAGGGTTTACCTCTACATCGTTGTAGGTTGTACTGATGATGAGCTCGTCTGGTTCTGTGCCTGAGGGACAATCTTCCAGCCCGCAAATTGTCGAGTCCGGTGGGGGTGTCGTGGACTCGGTGGGCATGGGGATGAATGGTGTCACGTAGTCGTCAGTACACACAGTGGTGAGCATGTGAAGCGCATTTCGGTATGTCGGATTGTTCGGATTCTGGCTCAACAAACTATATCCAGAGACGCCAGGTGGGGAGTCGCAGACCATCCGCTCGTTCGTCCTGTTGGGGAAAACCGAGAGCCATTTGACAAAACCAAGTAATTCACACGAGCAGTTGAAGGGGTTGGTGTACAGCTCGCAGGTGGTCAGTTTGTTCAAACTGGTAAACGTGGACCCGTCTAACTGCTGGATTCGATTCATGGAGAGGTCAATGTTCTCAATGTTGGGGCATTCCCAAAAGGCATTGGGTGTCACAGTCTCAATCAGGTTTGCCTGGAGGTAGAGGTACTGCAGCTTTCCTAAACCCCTGAGGATCCCCTCTGTCAGGTTCCGCAACTTGTTGAAGCCCATCTGAAGGACTTGTAAGTTAAACTGAGCAGAAAAGGCCCCGTCCTCGATGTAGGAGATTTCATTCTTCGTCAGGTTCAGGTAGGTCAAGTTGGCAAAGCGACTAAGGGCAGAATAATGGATACTCTTGATTTTGTTTTCATTCAGACGAAGGTCCACAATGGTGCTGTTGATATGCTGGGGGATGGCCTCATAAGGTGGTTGGTTTTGGCTACAAATTGCAAGCCATACAAAGCCCTTTTCACCTTCAATTAACCAACAGTCTCCGCTGACTCTGCCAATTTGAGTCAAATATACAATGGCTACAGACCAAAACAAGGCACTCATCACCATGCCTAAGCTGCAGGCCATTGGTGCTTCTCTGAGAGTCATGTGCAGGGCCAAAAAAAAAATGAGAGGACTGTGATGCCGCTCTGGTATCAGTACAGCTGAGGTGATCCGGTAGTGGAATCAGCTAGATGTTCAACTGTTCTCATGGACTAGAAACAATCCTTTTATTGGTCTCCTCTTCATCGATGGATGGTGTTGTCCCCATGTACCAATCAGAAAAATGTTGAGTGCCTGCCCTTACACTGAGTTTCTTTCATTGAGGTTCGCCTGCAGGGAGCTTTCGGTGATACTTGAAAGAGATTTCACCATCTCGGGCTGGCTTGTGCTTTTCTCCTTAAAGGTTACCATCATTAAATGGTCTCATTTTATTGTTTTTGCCACCGTCTTCCCTTCTGAGTCTCTCTCATGTGCACGGAGGAATAACCTGCAAAGTAAAGACAAGAACACACAGTTGACTTTAATTACATTTTCTCAGGATAAACAATGTATTTATGTTGCACATGTCTTGTAATAAGAGGGTACACTCAAAGCCTTGGATTCATGTGTGCTGCATGCTCTCCTTGTTCATGTCCCACTAATTATTTTGTACACAATTTAAGAGGTGTTTGCAGTCCCTGTGGCAGACTGCAATTTAGGGAAGATGTCGGCCAATTACTGCTTGACAGGTCGGGAAAAGCAGGGTCCCTATTTTCACACCATTAACCTGAGGACTGTCAGGTGCATCTGAGGGAGGCCCCGTGTTATAAAAGCTGTATTAAATCAATTAGCCAACACCTAATAAAATGACACTTTGGATGAATGTATGTTGGATTTTCCTCTTAAAACCTTCATTCATATATTAAAAGGGTTATTTTTCTAGCACTTGTTCTTGAAGAGAAAAGAGGGAAATCACACGCGAGGTGTGATTAGTGGATTATCCCAAATTAATTTAAGATCTTTTGCTAAGGGTGACATGCTAGAAAAATGGGGGCAACATCTCTTTAATCTGCAGGGGATGCAACAGCAGCAGCAGCAAAAAAAAAAAAGAATAATCACAATATTATTTTCTTTTTTGACACGTCTTGTTTTCTTTCTTGTTGATCAAATACAAAATACATTATATGACATCCTTACAAGCTCATACATATCCATGCAATATCCATGCCCTATCTAATCAATACAATAACATAATACTGATAAATCCACTCAGTGATATCATTTGCAGTTGGGCCTGGCTGAAAACAGTCTTCTTCCCTTACTTGGAAATCTTGCAGATAATTAGATCCAAAGCCGTTCTATGCAGTGTCCGAGAAGACTTGACTTAATGGCCAAGACTGGCTGAAGGACCAGCCAAGCATATTTTTTTACCGGCCGCAATTTATGCATATTTGATTTGATTTTAGGATCTAATTATTAAGGAAATGCTGCAAAAAGTAAACTTGAAAATTCAAGCTGAGGTACTTGTTCTTTCAGGATATCTTTGAGTTTGCTTATAAAAATGTGATTCCACTTTCAAAACCACAAAATCTCAGAGACAAGACAAATCTCCTCCTGGTCTTTCTTCGAACTAATCGTATCGTTTGCTCATGTATGTCATACAGCGCTATCAGTGATAATCGGTTGTTTGTTTCAAACAACCTTTTTTTGCTAATCAGGTATAGATTTCTGAGTTTGTGAGCTGCTCTCGAATGCACCATGAAACCATGCATCTGCTGGACAAAGCAATATAGATTTTGGAGTTTATGAAATGCACCTGAATGCCCCATGAAGTCCCTTCTGCCATTTGTAAATGTCCAAAGTCAAAGCAGATGACAGATGCAGACATATTAAAGACTCTCAGCATATATATATATATATATCTTCCAGTGCGGCACATAGCCTTCAGCGATTTACTTGCCAAACTGGTGCTTGCTGGTTGTTTCTGACTCTGATCCTACGCCATTTTTCCCAAAACCACCCCAAAACCACCACATGACAATTACAGAATAATGGCAAATGCTGCTAAAATGTAATTAATGTTCTATATAGTCTTTCAAAACTCACACAACGTTGCTTAAAAGTGGAGATATAATGGCTCTTTGTGTAGACGGATTCAGAGCACAACCTCCTGCTATTACATCTCCAAATCACTCATTATCACAGCCTTCATTACAGCAATTAATTGTTCAAGGGTCAATGTATTGCTGCTGACAAGGAAATACAGAAAACG
>OMLP01014819.1:75845-128300 GCA_900302685.1 Spondyliosoma cantharus
CGAGCTTCCTATCTTGTGCTTTGTGGCGATGAAGGTGCCTCAATCTCCGAGGACCCCCCTCATCCATACCAATGACTGCCCTTTATTTGATGTCATTGAAAATGCATGCAGCTCTCGCCGGTGAAGAATGGGGAAAAAAAAAGAAGTAAAGATGGGAAACCAGAAGTGGAGAATCAATTGAGTTGAAATGGAACTACTTCTCTTGGGGAAGGAAAACATTGTGCTCATTGAGGTACCGAATTGCTTTGGAGAAAGGGAGAACGAGGGCACATATGCTTGGGTTATATCAGAGGATATTAAACTCATGCATTAATTACTCGGGGAATATTGCCTGGATAAGAATTGATGACGCCGTCTTCATTGAATACTGTTTTGCTAAAAGTTCAGCACTTTTCATGGCTTAGGTGAAATCACTCGTTGGACTCGGCGTGTCTTTTTTTTTTTTTTTTCACACAGCAGATGGAGTTTTTAGTTAGTACATCCTGAGGAGTATTGTACGGCACCACGATGCGCTGGATTCATTTGTTTCCCAGACAAAGCCTTTTATTCCCAAACGACAATTGGAGTTGCTTCCTCATATAAAACGGAGCCAGAAGAAGCTTTCAGCACAGTATTTATCTCAATATGACCTCCTGAGGCTGGAATAAAGTGATAAATGTAGTGATAAGACTGTATTTGGAGTCGCATAACGTAGGGGGTTCGAAAACGCTACTTTGCTTATTTTTTTAAAGCTGCAGCCATTTCCCAACAGTTTTCGTCTTGGCATAGCGGTCGAGAATGTGTGACAGTGTTTTTGTTCATGCCAATTGGCTAAAAGGGTGGTAATGGGAGGGGCTCACTATAATAAAGGTGCGTAACTTCTAAATGAATTCACATACTTACACTAGATTCTGAGTAAAGGTTGTGGGAGTGGCCTATAATAAGCCACCCATCTGTTACCCTCTCTGACGACTTTTACACCAAAATAAACCTGCATATTTAGGTTTTATTTAAAGGGGTAAACCGGCTAAAAGTAGGCTACAATAAGCACTGACTTTGTCACATTGCCATCGGTCTTGAGTTTGCCTTTGTGGAAAACGGTAGACAGCAGCTGATCAGACTACATCCAAACACATTAAAACGTATTTTAAAAAGTTTTAATCAATCAAACTCTGTATTAAGACACAGTTTTCCACTAGTTCATCAATGGAAGTTGTTCAGGAGTGAGACATCGTGCCTCTTTTTTCATCTGTCTTTCAAACTCAGCACTGACTGACTCGATCCATTCATTGGTCCACAAAGCTGTGTCCACCCTATCAACCACAACTCTCTTCTTTCAAAATGTTTATTTAGCTTCATGCTCCCAACCATGGGGTTTTGTTTACGGTCTCTTAACAACAAACGTATTTAATAATGTATTGTATAAGGCACTTTATACTAGCTTGGGAGGGCATCGGGATAACATGAAACATTAATGCATTCACACACCGAAGACATAAAACGCATGATAAGAGACATTTACGTTCATATCACGCTCATATATCCGACACACAGCACACATCCCTCTTACGCCAACCCCCCACCTTCTACAAACACGATGCATAGCAACACACACACACACACTCACCTTACTTTAATTTATTGTCCTGTATTCTCCACCAGTTTCCCCCCTTCCCTTCATAAATGTACTTCAACACCTCATTGAATTGATTGGTTTTATTGTTATGCTCAGACAACGTCCTATCTATGGTCAAATTACACCTCATCAATTCTTCCTAATGATATGTTTATTTCCAGTGCTTTAAAATGAGCTTCTTGTAAACGAGGCTGGAAAACATAATCTGCCACCCCATTGGATATTATCATTAAATGATACCAGAAAGAAAACACAATGTGAATGCAGTGAATGCCTCTGCATACCCCGTCACAGCTGCCACTTGTCATCCACACTTGGTGATCTTATGATTTATGTACTGCTGTTAATAGTTTGTGTGTGTTTATGCCAGTGGCGGACTCAGGATGTTTGCAGGGCAAGGGTTAATAAAATAAAAAGGGCACCAGCTATATGTGGTGGGGCACAGAAAGGGCACCGCCGGATTTCACAAGTTTAACTGCTGGTCACAAGATGTCTCCGTTCTTACTGTCCATTGTAAGTGTTTAAGTTTCCCCATAACGCTTGTGTGCGTGCACGCTGAATATTGTACCAGGATAGGCTCTCAAATTATTTGTGATGTCATAAATAATGCCCATTTGGCCGCCTCTTAAAATCCGGTTTACAATGAGTGCAGAGAAACTTTACACTTCGAGCAATGAACGTGAGAACATCCTATTAGTCTCTGCATATACAACGATCTGCAGAGTGAAGCTCAAGCATTCAACTGTTGAAGCAAGAATAAAAATCTGTTTTTGGTGAAGAGGGAGACGGACAAGAGCCTCCTGAGTGAGCTGCGTTCTCCTCACACATCGTCTCCGCTTGATGCCTGGAGCATTAGTCTTGTGGAAACAAATCTTAAAGAATACGTGTAAACCTTTATTTTTGCTATCTCACCCTGTAATCTAACATCCTAGATTTATTAAAAGTTTTTGCAGACATCAATAACGGAAAAACATAACTTTGCTGCTAATTAGCGCTCCCTGCTAATTAGCTGCAAATTAGCACGGGGATACTGAGTATTGCCGAAGTGTGGGTTAATCTCAATTAATGCTGATGATACATTAGTGCTAAATGTCAAATAACACATCCTTTTGAGTAATTACGGCCTCGAGTGCAAAGGTTTGGCGGATACGGATCTGCACAGGCATCCTGAATGAGACACTGCTGGAAAAGTTACATTCAGCCCACTTACTACTTGGTATTCCACACAGGTGTCATACTTTGTAAAACTTTAAATGACTTACTGCCCTGCCATCTCTTGTAAATTCCCAATATCTCACTCTATTGTTCTTCAGTGTATCAAGAGTCCTTCAGCAGGCTCATGACCTAGTGCGTTTCAAGCTTAGACGAGAGCAAAAAAAAAATCTCATTACAAACTAAAAGCCCTACTTTGGGTGACACCTCTTATAAAGATGATAAGCCACGGAGAATGGCGTGGAATCACACTGCACTGATAGATACAGATGCATCGGTGGAACCCTGCAGGAGATTTAACAGTTAGCAGAGAACAAAAAGCAGTAAAAGTGCATCCCCCTCACCCCTCCGACAGCTCTTCCTTCAACGTTAACGCTGCGATATCTGTACTGGACTGTGTTCTGTAACAAAACCATAAGAGGTTCAGCTCCACAGGATGCATACTGAACAGGGGAGGGAAGTGAACTGGGCTATGGAGAGCATTTATCAAAGGGACAGGAGCAAAGTAGAGTTTAATTTAATTCTGTACGTTTGAGAGTAAGATACAACTTGGAATAACACCTGAAGGTTTAAATGCAATTTTCCAGGCCATCAACTGACCATCAACTCGGCACGTTATTTTGGCCTCCGAGCCAAAGCATCTGCCAGCAGTGTCTCTCGCTGCTGACTCATGACATGTGGAACTAAAGTGGGAGCTGCTGTGCAGCCCTGAGCGCGACAGAAACGTATAGAAAACTCCCGATTCAAGCGGATTTAGCAGGATTGCTGAGTGTCAACATCTTTATATTTAGAATTCTCAATATATTACATTTAGGGGATTGATGAAGTTCACACATGCCGACAAAATCTGAGATAAGACAGCCCTCCTTATCTTGGTCAATTACCTCACCATGCTCAGCCAAGGTTTCCCCACCAATTAACCTTCAGAAAGTGACTGGAGCTAATTCAATAACGCTCGACTGCAGGGCCGTGCTGGCGACTGACAGGTCAACCTGCCTCAGTGTTCTGATTGACAGGCTGTGAACAGCAGAGCAGCCGCTGTACGAGCTGAATGTTTATATCTGTCTGACCCGACACGCTATCTGACACGGGTAGGAAGCGGACATTATCACTTTTTATCACTGAGATTTACTCAGAGGGTTGGCTTGATTGCCATCGAATTTTACAATTTCATCTTCATACTGAAATCAGTTAGATGATTTACTGTTTGCAGAGATAATGAAGCAACTATTTAGACCTGGATGAAGTGGTGGCATTCAGTCTTCCCTCCAATTTAGCCTGGAGGTCATTTGCGGTATTGCAGCCAAAGATTCCACTCGGGAAGAAACTCTGCCGCAGTGGGTCGCATAACTGGAAAAAAACCCTGAAACTTTTTGGCAGGTGAGCGATTCTCTTTGGACTTAATAGGAGTCATTTTTGCATTCGGTATCTAGTTTTGAGACGGGCGACATGACAGACTCTGAAATTACTGTTTTGAAATTGAAGCCAAACATCTTGATTGACTACATTATATGCATTATAGTAAAATCGTATAATCGTAAATCCTGCCCCCTCCAAGTTAAGTACAAGTACACATCAATATTTCCCAATGATGTTCGGAAGATGGCTCTTAATCATGTCACCGGCGCATTCTGGCTGCGGTCATATCCAGAATAATTTGGCTTCATTTTTTTGTACAGCAGGAGGAAATGAAGACACATCGTCCATCTTTAAATATGTTATTGATCAAGACGTCAAGGTGTCGGAGCTGTTTGTTGCAGCATTATGCTTCTCAGTCTGGCGGTGTGACTCAGCTCATGACGCAGACATCCCTATGCTCACTCAAAACCTGAGACATACAACATCTACAACGTGAACACATTACAAATTCACATCATATGAAATGCGTATGCAGGAAGAGGCTGGGGAGGTGGAGGGAGTTAAACTTTTGATAGCAGGCAGCAGTGGAGCAGCGAGGATGCAGAGCTCAGCATTGCTGTATATGCAGACCGAGCACCTAATGTTAATGTGGACGGGGCCATTGTGGGAGAGATACTGCAGGTCGTGAACAAGGAATAGAGGATGTCGGGAACGTGTGAATGTAAAATGACGTCCGCGCCTGCCTGAACTAATGCGAGGCTCTGTCTCACTGATGACATACCGCGTGATAACCGCCTCTTTATTTTCAGCATGTCTCTGCATGTTGTTAAAATGAGTCTGAGATTTGTTCACGGACATTTTCATTGTCACAACCACGCACTAAAACAAGACTGTACAATGTTCAGGAGGCGGTTGGGAAACAAAGGGGAAGTGGTTGTACATTATTAGAGTTATAAATCTGTCCACAAATGTAGGGTTTGGCTCAATTAATCAAACGGTTAATCTAACTATTTGGACTCCACATCTGCTGATATTCATTTAATTGCACTCTCATGCCACAAATACTGTCATCACGCCCGACACGATGGCTCCATTCAAAGCAGTGCGTTAAAACGCCTGGCATATCATAGAAATAATGATAAGGTTAACCACTTGTTCATGAATGGACCTGGACTGAGTAGATGTGTAGATGAGCAGCAGTTGTTAGCAGACAGCGGCCGCAACTGGATGTAGGTGAATACTGAGGTGGTGGGTGGTGTAAAAACATGACAGCCACTTGCCAAATAATGATGGCTAGCAACAAAAGCAGTTAAAAGCATCAGCAGCCTAAAGTGAAAATGTGACTGGAGGCTATCGGTGGTGGGTGGTGCCAATGACAGATTATGAGATAATGGGCTTGTGGGAACATGTACTGTAAAAGCCCCCCCCCCCACTCGCTTTAAATCTCTTTGAGGTCAATCTGCGTCATTTGGCATTTGTTGCTGGTCGTTTTTTTTTCTTTTTCTTTATCTCTTTGTGGTCATTTTGCTGCAGTTTGGAGTTGTTTGGCATCTATTTGAAGTAGCGTTTGTGTGTCCTTGTGGTTGCTTCACCTCTCTTTGTAGTCAATTCCTTCTTTTTGTGCTCATTTTGTGTCTGTTTGTGGTCATTTTGAACCTCTTACTCGTCCCACGTTTGCAGACTTTTCTCAACTATGGTAATATTTCCCACCTTTTTTTTTTGCATGTCATTGAGGTTAATTTGCATCTCTTTGTGCACATTTTGCATTTCTTTCTAGTCGTTTAGTGTGTCTGTTCGAGGTCATTTTGCATCCCTTACTCGTCTTGCTTTTGCAGATGTTTCTCGACTCTGTTATTATTTACCATCTTTTTTGTAGTCGTTTGCATCTCATTAAAGCTGTTTTGCATCTTTTTGCATTTATTTTACATCTCTCTGGCATTTTGTAGTCAACTTGTGTTTCTTACTAGTTGGTTTGAAAATGAATATTAATACATAATACATAGAAGTCATTTGATTAACTTTTCAAACAGAGGCCCTGACCGCCTGGGCCTTTTTGATCTCTGCCTATTCTGTAATCCATTCTTTGGTGCTCAGTGACAGCAGATAGTAGCAACAGATTCACAGGAAAAGATTTTTAATACATTAGCCTATTGTGTGAATAGATGTGTGGGTGTATAGTTGGAGCTCAGGGACATCAGCTGATTATCATCTGATTCGAGGTGAATAATGACTTTGTGTTCCAGCCTGAAGCTGCAGTATGAGCTCCTTTTTGAACCCAAAAGCAGTGTTACAGTCGCACAAGGTGACAGCTGAAAAAATCAATCGGCACTAGCGAGGATGTCAGAAAGTCTGACTTTCCCAGTGCTTCAGTTTCATCCATCTATGATGAGTGCTGGAATGAAAGGAAACACGGGGGAGGCAAATGGATACAACCACCTTCTGCGATAGATTTATTGAGAACTAAAACTGTCTCTGCCTTGAAAAGAAAAGTTATTGTCTCTGACAGGACTGATTCTCTCTGGCTCAATGAGGGGCAGAAGATGCAATGGAGAGCTCGTGCCTGACTATCAAAGAGAGGAGTGAAAGGTTCTTTGGCGGACCGCAGATAGCCAACTGCAGACTTGAAGGAGATCTGAACGGGACATGACAGGTGGACCACAGGGAGGACTTTTATCCCAGTTAGGTTGGAGGATGCAATAAATAAATGCTTTAAATGCTAATGGACATTAGTGGAGCTAAGCTGATGTAAATTGCTCTGATAAGATTGTGTCAGAATTTGCATTTTTATTGCTGTTGTCCATTTGAATTTACCTCCGCAAAAAGCACATGGGAGAACAGGGAGATTTGCTTTGCTGCTTTTGAGAAAAAGGAAAGTGTTTCTTCACAAAGGCACAATCCTGTCGTGTAAACAGCGATTGAAAAATCCAGCCGACTGTGTGAGAAGAGATTTTATTAGGGAAAAAAAAAGAATTTAAAGAAGCATTGTAATGGTTTTAAACGGCATGGAGAATACGATCAGCTGCCTCTCTATCACAGATGCTCCTCATCTACGCCGCCGAATGCACACTTCTTGTAAAATACTCGTACAAGGGTGGATAGTCAATAAATGTCATCCATGTCATAACCTACTAAGGAGATGCGGGAGAGGCAATTATCATTCTACAACAAAGTGAAAAGGTCATATGACAAGATATATTACCAGCAGGACAGATGGATTCGACTGTGGCAAATGTTGCACAATCGCACACTTCATGACATGAGATGAATCAAATCAAATAGCCAGGTACAGTGACACAGCAAGCAGCGGTCAAAGTGAGAAAATGACTTATTGCTCGTATGATTTGATTACATCGCTGATGAAAACAATAAGAAACAGTCATACGATACATTTTCATGTTAAAACGAACCTCAAATGTATCGAGAATACACAAAACAAAAGAGAAAGCTGACAGGAAACCTGAAGAATGTGTGAGTTTCTTCCAATTTGCGCTCAGACTTCTGACACTCGG
Organism: Spondyliosoma cantharus; assembly: GCA_900302685.1. Taxonomy (NCBI): domain Eukaryota; kingdom Metazoa; phylum Chordata; class Actinopteri; order Spariformes; family Sparidae; genus Spondyliosoma; species Spondyliosoma cantharus. Next base: position 83,541 of record OMLP01014819.1, read on the forward strand.
AGCAGCAGAAGCCTGATGTTCAAGCAATTTCACGCTAAATATGTATGTAGTTTAACCATTTATCTGTTGCTTCTAACCACCACTGTGAAAATGTAATCAATAGTCATACTTCAGTGAAACTAGAGATACGGTCACTGCTGTTTTTAAACACCCACACTCGCTACACTCCTGTCATTCATAACCGAGCCGTTTTATCAAAGTGACACCAAGAAATGTAAACTAACAATTACAACCTTTTGTGTTTATGTCGTTTATTTACTGTTAGACGCAGCAACCTCAGCGTTCTTAATTCATGAAACCCCCACAGCTGCGTGTCTACAGGTATCGGGGTGTTACAGCTGTTGATCTAATCACTTCATTCCCTCTCAATTGCTGCAGGTGAATTAATAAGTAAATCCACCTGCTGTACAGTAGAGCTGGATGATTCTTGATCGCTCACAGTCAGAGATAACTGATGTGGATAAATGAAACTCAAGACAGTGTTATTGACTGATTCACTCATATCAGCTGGATTCGGGATTTATTGCACCTTTTATTGAGGTTTTCAAAACGCACCAGGTGAGTGATTGTTTGTCAGGACTGTGCAGCAATCCTGACACATTACCGCCCAAGTTGGACAGTCAGACACTGATACTGATCTATAATCCATTCGCGATGCAATTTCCAGCTTTGTGCTATCTTTCAGAAGGGATGAGGGAACGGAGAGGCGCTGAAGAACACGTCATCAAACCTGAGTCAATCCTGAAATAGTTCGGTCACTTCCTGTCGAATAGAAGTAAAGAAATGTTGCAGGTTTAATGGAAATTATAGATTTTTTTTTTTTAAAGAAGTGATGCCAGGAGGAGGCTGAAATCATAAAGTTGGAAGACGGCAGTCAGACAGATTAAGAGCCAATGAACTGAGTACCTGCAAACGGTTCATCAAATGATTCTGGTGACAGTTTTCTCATTTGAGTAACCTGCTGTCACATCTCCTGCAATCTTTTCAGACTTCACACCAGAGAAAACTTTGTTTGAAGTGCAATAGGAAGATTATGTACCTGAGACAGTTTTTCACTTCAGTTTTAGCCCCCGTATAAAAACGATGAGTCACGTAACATTTATATAATGCAAGACGGGAAACAACTGAGTGCACGTACGGATAATAGTGCATGCTCTTCAAATGTCAATAAAACTCATCTGAACAACACCATTTGTTCTGGTATATTTATAGTGTCTATGAAATCTAACGCAAATTTACAGGCCTTAATAAAAGCACAGTAGATCGTGTCCTACAAAGGAAATGTTTAAGTGACGTGGCAAAAAGTGAAGGACGTCTTTTAACAAGAGGAAACATAAAAGCAGATGGCCAGAGATCCTTCTTTAAAGGTGAGTGGCCTCAGGTGTTTAATCCTTCTCTGTCGACGATAAACCAAATCCCTAATTATCTCCTGTTTTCCCACTCAAGAACACGTGTGTGTCTGTGTGTGTGTGTGTGTGTGTGTGTTTTAAACCCTGTACGATTTAAACAATGTTTTGTTGCATTGAATTAAACGTCTACACAGTTACACTCCAGTGATTGTGGTCTGACTGACTGACTGAAGTGTAATAAGATAAGATTGATTTGAGAAGAGTCCCCTGTCGTGCTGAGAAAGGTGCCGCGGCTCTTTATCGGTGGCGTGGAAGAGAAATCATTTGGGAGTCTGTAATGAGCGGCTGACAGCTGTCTGTCAACAGAGAGCGGCCTCTTTTTGTAAGCTTTCATTCATTTTCTCCATGATTGCCTTTCTCATTGTGAAGTCACCACCTGCCTGCCGGTGCAGATCTTCATTAACAAAGTTTGATTAAAGTAATGGAGATGACATTGTGAGATCGAGCCGTGGGTTGACTTGCTTAACGTCATGAAAGTGTAGTTTTAGCTTATTTTACATGTATTCATTATGTGATATTGTAATCTTTTCTGACTGTAACTTAACCCTTATTGGCAACATTTTGTAATAGCTACAATTAATAAATGTTAAAGTTATATTTAATTAAATGTTAATTTAGTTATAAGTGTAAACAAACAATGAAATGCTTTATAAATCAATTATCAAGCATTTGTTTATTGTAAATTGCGACTGATGTTTATAACACTTTGTTAATAAATTCTATAAACAGAATTTGGTATGATGTTTATGAACCTTGAAATTGCTCAATAAATGGTTTATGAAGCATTTCATTGTTTAACTTTAAATTTACCATGTATTAATGGTTAATATAAAGTGTTACCCTCTAATGTTCTGTTTGCCGTTCTTGAGACCTTCTCCGTTCTTTCTTTGGTGTAATAACGCTTCATGGTATTTTCTGTATTGATTTTGCCCAGTTTGTGAAAACATAACTGGATATTTTAAATGAGATGTCTTGAAAATATCTAGTCTTTGTGGCGACAGTACCAGGACAGCCAAAAATCAATTCAGCTTTTTGTCAGTTTAATTGTGCGGGATGTTTACTGAAGGCATATTCTGTCCGATTCGGTTCCACTCATCGTTCCCGGGGCAGAGCCTTAAATCTTATGGTGGCCATATTTCTGATAGGAGTCAGTCTCATCAAGAAATTAATGGACTGAGGGAGCATCAAGTGAATAAAGTGATTGCTAAAAATTACGGTACATTAGGACTGATGACAGCGAAGGCAATCGGATGAGTTCAATTCTGGGAATACGGAACCTTCGTAGAACCACTGAGGAGGCACAGTGTCGGATTTTCTTTTATTCTGATTGAGCACCGCAGCTCCCAGTAATAATGTAATCACATGAATCATTAATCAAGATGTGTAAACCAGTCATTTAGCCTTTAAATATGGATCATGCTGCCATGATTAGTGTGGTATGCTGCACTGATTTTGCCTAAAAAAAGACGGCTGGTTTTATACAGTCACCATGTGTTACTTGCCTCCTGATAGCTAACTCCCCAACGTAATGCAACATAAAGCAATGCTAAATTTAAAGCCAGTTCCATCCATCCTGCAGGCTTTGATCATCTGGGCACCGACAAATGCCGCAGCAGCCAACATGCACATGGCAGCCAACGTGAGGTCGTGCGGGCCAGAATGATAATGATGCATTGAGCCAGCGATGAGGAAGGGTTAAATTCCCGTGATGAGAAAAGAGCCCAATAATGGCCGGCCATACGGATGTTTTATAATCACTTTATGTGACCAATTTAAGGCTCCCCCAGGATCCATGTCTCTCACAGGCTAATCCATGATGCTCTTTACGGTAATCCATTCAAATAACTCTCCTCTAGTGCCATCAATTAGGAATCCAAGTTGACCAAAGGAGCTGGCACCACATGGCACGATTGGGCTGAGGCTTAAAGCGGCCGTGACCCGGACGCAGGAACAATCATTGTAGTGATCAATGGCTTTGTGATGTTCTGACCCAGAGGCCAACCTTTTTCCTTCTACTGATTTTATCGATAAAAAGACTAAAACACACACACACATCTTTATTTCAGGCTCAGCACAGCGCTGCTCTGATTATATGTCATTGGCAGTTGAACTATTAATGTTTGTTCAAATAGTTTCAGGTCCTTCAACACCGCTACAGAGACTACTAAATTTTCTGTTGGTCTGCTGATTTCTGACAGCAGAACCTGAAACACTGCAGTATGAAATCCTCCTTTCTGCTCTTTGGTGAAATCTTTGTGAATGAAACTTAACGAGTAGCATTATTTGTGAGATTTTAGGGGCATCGATTGTCATGTAATGATGGCTGACTAGGCCGGGTTATTACAAACCACAAGGCTGCCAAGTGAGCAAACCGCAGTTCAACCCTGTGGGGAGATTTTTTTTTGGCAATCGAAGCCAGTCATTTTTCACGGGTAGACGTACCAACTCCAGCCACGATGTTTTCTTAACCCTAACCGAGTGGTTTTTGTGCCTAAACCTAAGCAGACCGTGAGCACAGCATCGTGATGAGAGGGAAATTGAAACTTTAGTAGCAACATAGAGTTAAGTCTTAACTTATCTGTGGTTTTGCAGAAACGCACTTGGCTAAATAACTCTGGTGATTGGGTTGTATCACGGCCATCTCGTTTTGGGAGCAATCAACCTATTCAGTCGTTTTGACTTAGAACACTTGCACTAACAAGCCTTACAGAGGACGGTTAGAGAGATGTAGGATAAAAATCGATAGACAGACCCAGCATTGGCAGGACATTCCTTCCACATCTTGCACAAATCAGTGAACTAAAAGCACATTATCTCTGTAGGGAAACTTTGAAATATAGGTCCCCTAAAAGAATATTGCTCTGGACACTCTTTTTAAAAATAAAATAATTAAACTGGGAGTTTTGTGGTCCCTCTCCTGCTCTGAACCCACAGACTCGCGACTTCAACCTCATCAGCAGCAGCACTCCATCAGCAGCTTTAACGGCAGTGGTTAAAACCTACACTGCACCACTCTTTCACAGGCTGCCAGAACTTGTTTTAGGATTGCAATAAATAGTGCGCATATATTGGCTCGCCGTGCTCCCTATGCATAATGATGTGGTTTTATATTTATACCCAAGGAAATTTGTGTAGAAATATTTCTGGACATGAGAAAAATCCCTCTCGCCGTATTTGAAAGGCAGTGTGGATAATATCAAAGTCATTCAATTGATCCAGCACTCAAATGCATTTCTGATGCGTCCAATAGGGATTTGATGTTTGGAGAATTCCCTTATAAGACTGACAAGAAATAATACAAATGTTCACAAAAACAAAGGCTGATTGTCTTTCAACTTGCAGTTTAAATAACGATCAAAGGAGCAGCTGCTCCCATTTGAAGCGAATTATGTAAACATGAAATCCAAAGTTTTATAACACAAACGCATAAAAAATACATTAAAGAGGATTTCTTTGGTTAGTGATGACACTAAAACAGCAGATCCAATATCAATTTAAGGCCTCAGGCAGATCTTGTACAGTGTCTTGTTGCAAGCTGATAGAATAAAACATGAACCACTGACACACTATCTGGCAAGTGAAAAACTGATTCCAGAAAGTCTTTATAATTTCTACGTAGCTTCCCATACAGCATTATCGTTATTAGTATACATTCCTGTTTTGGGCCACTTCGAGATTGCAACGCTTTGTTCAGTGTAGTTCCTATCTTGGTTTAAAGGACACTGGGGCAGTCACTCCCCCTATCGGATGATAGGGGGAGTGACTGCGTCCACTTGGGCTCAGTTAACCAGCCTCCGAAGACTGGGACCAAGCACAGCCTTTGAGACCAACAGATGCCAGTTTGAAGACAGGGGGATGCAGTATGGAGGCGATTTACAGAGGACCTGACTCGTGGGACAAGAGGGCACAGCAGGCAGGGTCAGAAGAAGCATGAGGTGGCAGGGGAGCAAGAGAGTGGCCATCAGCAAAATGCAAAAACGGTATGCAGTGCCGGAATATTTAACATTTGACCAAGCCAAGACCGTGTTGGTGGTTTAAATTAGTTTATGTCGGGTGTGAATGAAGTGTGTTTTAAGATGAGTATATGAGGCAGCTCCTCTTGGTTTGGTGAAAGAGAGAGCTTGAATTCAGGCAGTGTACAGTAGTATCTTTCTGTTTATTGAGGAAAACTGCTGTTATTTCACTGAATTATGAGACTAAGTAGTAGGCTTGCCACTTTTATATCTCCCTGTTGAAACACACAACTTTGCTTCTATGACTTCTGTAGATATCTCTGCAACAGAGGACAAAAGACATATTTGGCATAATGTCAATATTGTTGTTTCTTCACACTCTGATGAAATGTTTATTTAATGTTTTAAACTTAAATTCTCGTCATATAGCCTACAAATTACTTCTTTAAATGCATCTGGGAAGGTTATTCTCATACCGTCAGACGAAGGTGTTCTAAATCTAACACTTTTCTCTCTGCATTTTTATTTAAATACAGCTGAAAGTGGGCACTCTGAAATTGCTGGCTTGTACTGTCAACACTGCTGTAACAACTCTTGTATAAGAGAGCAGTGATATGTTGTGTTTACTGGCTTTTAATGAAGCCATAGGCCCCTTTTTCATCCGCTCTGCCTTACCTGACAGACTGGTTGAGTAACTCATGAGTCAGTCAAATAGAAAGGTTGTGGGCATTAGGAAAATGTATTTTCAGAAAGTGAGTCAATGATGAAATTTGAAGGCCATGTCCCTTATGTGAATGGCTTCCTGATTACATGTAACGCTGCTCAGTGCAGTGCACATGCTCTTCCTGTCGCTGTATACGCATCAGTGGATGAGAGTAGAGCCTACTCATTTGTTGCTTCATCACAGGTGGGAAGAAAAGGGGACAGAACCAGAAGTACCTTTAAAAAGATCCAGTGAGTAGGATTAAGTTGACTTCATGGCCAGAGATGTATTAGAATATTGGCACTAATTGAATATATTATTCATAAGTATATATTTTCATCAGTGTACAATCATCTGAAACTCAGAGTTGTGTTTTCGTTTACATTTATAGAGGGAGCGAGTCTTCTGCTGAGAGTTCTACAGTAGCCCAGAGCGGACAAACAAAACATTGGCTCTAAAGACTGCCTTTCATGTTTTACACATTTTTAGCGGCCTCTGTACGGGAGGGTGAGACGAGGGATGATCTGTTGGTTGCAATCTTCAACCCCACCACTAGATACTATATCCTACACACTGGACCTATAGCAGTGACTTTATTAGTTCACATCTATAATAATTTTTAAACACGTTTCTACTATTAGGAAATGAATTAGGAGTAAGAACTTCTTGTTAGCATAGATTTGTAAAGGATAATCTTATAGGATAATAAGATCATTAATTTTCAGCAATTTAATTTGATTTGTCCTCTGGTGAGGTAGCTGAAAGTGTCATTTTATTTTAACGCTCCTACTAATTTTTTATAACTACTTTATAGACTCCATATTGCCTTCTTAGAACTATAATAAACATTGTAGTTCTGTGTGCCAACATTGATTTAAATGAAAAAGAGGAGTTTGAAACAGAGACACCTAAACACAACACCAGTGAACATGGAGCGATGTACAGACTGTCCATCCTCAGGTTGACGTGTCCTTTGAACGACTTTTCTTTGGCACTGTACTTGTATTGACCAGGAGATTAGCGATGGATTCTCTGTGATCCTCTTAGGGGGCGTTTGCTCATGCAGAGATGCAGTTGACTCAGGCTGTACCACATAACTACACTTACCTCTGTAATCTAGGTTGAAGTCCACAGTGTGAGAGAGCATCCCTGGTGTCCTCCAGCAGTGCAGATGTTCACTGATGTCTCTTCTTGAACTCTGAGGGAAGATATAAAGGAGAGAGATAGTTATTGATATGAACTTGTATGTTGACTGGTATATAAAGGACTTAAAGGTCCCGTAAGATGCTCATTTTCAGGTTCATATTGTATTCTTGGTGTCTACTAACATAGTTTACATGCTTTAATGTTCAAAAAACACATCATGTTTCTCATACTGCCCACTTCTGCAGCACCTCTATTCACCAGCTGTCTGAAGGCTCTGTTTCAGCCCCTGTCTCTTTATGGTCCCCCCTCCTCGAAAGTTTACTCTGATGCAAGCACCGCCCCCTGTGTTTCAGCAACAACTCTGCTGGTATTTTTACCACCACAGCCCCCTTGTTGGGGGCGTGGCTGAGGGCGGTGACAGTATAGTTGTGACATCACAACCTTACAGAAGTCCTGACGGCTCGTTTAAAGGCACAGTTATTGAGAATTGTGATCACAATATTTATTTGCTCCTCCACAATAAAACAGACAGTGACATCTCCCTTCATGTAATATGGGACCTTTGTTTTAATTTAACCTGCACGTATTTAAGTCAACATTTTAAATCCAGTCCATGAAGGCCGCTCTTAATGGGGCATGTAATAAAAGGCTGCTTCTTCAGACGATAACCTTCTTTTGGCATTGCAGTCTCCGAAATGAATTCAGCAGCATGAAAGTTCTTTTTTTCCTCCCCTTTTTTTTCAAGAATCAGAACCACCTCATTAACCTTATCTAACAAGCACAAGCTAATGAAATCCTCTGTTTCAGTTTCCGGTCTTGCCAAAGTTAGTTTTACTAATTAATCAAAACATCAGTTCCCCTCCTATCATCTTAATGACTCCCCGTAAAGTGAATGAGAATGTGCGGCACACACCGCCCAGGGGGAGGCCGCATGGGCAAATCTTCATGCATATTTATTGGTAGTTAAAATAAAAGGAAGGTGAACTAAAGGGAGATTTGATGTTTTTGTATTCACCACAATAAGTGAAATAAAAATGAAACATGATTTCTCCATCTCTTATCCGTGCTCCATCCCTGCTTTTCTGATCTTGTTTACCGAGTCTTTTCAACAATGCAGCAATGCAAGGCTGCAATTTTCCCACCTACATGCATATTAATATCGGCATAAGACAAGCTCCAGATTACTGCACAATCAGTATTCATATTACTGTTCTTCCTCTAATGAAACAATTCTGTGCTCTCATCCCTGGTGATTCAGAGTGTATGACATGCTGTATCAGATGAAAAGCGCGGGCAAAATTCAATCTCCAACAATCAGTAATGGAAATCTGCAAAATGGCTAGATTTCCAGTAAATGAGAGGACAATAGATAATGCAATTCAATTAGCTGCTAAAGCAGCTATTTGCATTCGAGTGAAAGGGGTGATAGTTTAAGTGGCCCAAGGCAGCTGCCTTCAGTAAAGGACCATGACAACACAGAAAGCAGCGGAACCAAGAGAAAAGGGGAGTTTGGGAGTCTTCAGCAGTATTCTTTTAATTACTCGTCATAATGACTCCATTTAGCTGTTCAATGACCCATTTTACGGCATTGAGCAGACATGGGAAGCTCTCTGTCCTTGGCAGGGTCAGCCCTGCAGCTGCCCCTGCCTGCCACTCTTCAACCAAGACGGATTTTTATTTATTTCACCCCACCAGGCTTCAACACACAGGTTGCTCAAGAACTTCTCACAGAACACGTCTCCACGTGTTCACACGGGCTCCGTCGCTACAAATGAAGGATGAAGTGACCCCATAAGGGAATTTAAGGTAGAGCTCATTATATGGAAGAAAATTATTTTTCTTCATGAATGTTGTTCAGCATGAAATAATGATCAGTTTGACACATCAGAACCCACCGTGACGGAGCTGTAGGTGTGTAAATAACATCGGTCCAACATAATTAAAGATGGAAAATGTGTCCTATATGTACAGTCAGTTACTGTTACGTTATGCTACTGTTTCAGTTCAATTTAGGTGTTTTTTGTGGGCTCGTTATAAGGCAGCTTATAAATATGCATATACATATACATAGTCCAATAGTGATAATAAGTGATAATTGCCTGTTTTAAATATTATTATTATTATCAGTTTGGCTTTTATAGTATCATTTATACAGTGTGTATGATTCAGTAGCATTTAGTAGTGTGGTGATAGATTGCAACCAACTGAACACCCCTTGCCTCCTTCCTCATGGTAGCCCCCTGAAAATACAAAAGACCCTCTCTAGTCAGTGCAAGTCTTTAGTTTGTCCATTCTCGGCTACTGTAGAAACATGCCAGTCAACATTGCAGACTCTGTGGAAGAGGACCCACAATACAAAAGGCTCATTCTGAGTTAATGAAAGTGCAATGATTCTTAGTTTCATGTAATAATACATTAATAAAAACATAATTATATATGGAGAGAAAAAAAACATTTTCTGCTCCTAAGTCTAGAGAGAAAATAATCATAGAGATTTTCAGACTAAGTTAAGTGAATTGATCTTATTAAATGTATCTTCTTACAATAAGGGACATTGTACACCTTAAATTGTAACACTGTATAAGACAACTGGTCTCTTGCGTTAATTCCTTAGACAAACCAAAAATATACAGTGAATCTATAAAATCCCTTTTCTGTCAAGTATTGATCGTTTCCTCTGGAGAACTGGAGCAGTATCTATCGAGGTCTCTCTCTCTCTCTCTCTCTCTCTCTCTCGTGGTCCATAGACACTGATCCTTTGTGTTGCTTTTCATGAGACATGCTGTACGTGAGGGTGGGTCAGGTCGTGGCCTCGGAGGCAAGACTGCAGGAGGGGAAGAGTGGAAGAGGTGGTGAGGAGAAACAGACCCCATATGGTCCTGAGGAGCTGGAATCCCTGGCATAACTCCAGGATGCTGACCCGGAGCGCTGAAAGGTTGAGCACTGGCACCGATCTGACTGATTCTGCTCAGCTGCTGACGTGCAGAGGAGCGCACATGGATATGAGGACAAAAATAGCTTGCTGTGGTCCACAGCTTGACGCAACTGTCCGGAATTCAAATCAGTGCCAATTTATTCTGTCCCACGTCAACTTTCTATGAGAGGATCGCAGTGTAGCAAGATTTAAAGGATGTTTTAGCTAATTTAATTTTAATTTGTGGCATTACCGCCTTGAGTGGAGATTTGCTATTCAAGACCGGAGTTGTGTAATCTATCTGTATAAAGAAAGCAGTTCAAATATTCATAAAATAAGCAACCCCAGTCAAATTGTCTGTGCCCTTCTCAGCTTCCTGTGAGGAAAAAGGCAAATCATCGAGTTGTGCCTGTTCATTAATCGAAAAGATTAGTGTGCTTAAGTGCTTCTCAGAGTTTAGGCCTCTTTAAGATGGGAGCGAGTGAGAGTTTCTAAATTCAAAATGAACGCATTAAAGTGTTAACATATCAAGGAAGAAGATGCAATTGCCCACTCCTCTGTCCTACATGTGACATACTGTGTATTTACAATACACACACGGGTCATTCTGGTCATCAGCATGAACCAATCCATCTTTACTGGGCTAGTTGTAGCACTCCCTTTTGTAGTGATACGACGAAAGCCCAGTCTAGCTTTTACCCCTACCCGTCAGTTTCAAGTTCCACCTTGCCTCTCTGGACAGAAGGGTAGTGTTTGAAATCTCCAAAATCTTCATTTGTGCTGACATTTGCAATTCACGCTTTCAATCAAGTCATCAAATAAGAAATTAACACTTCTTAATTGTCTGGCCACTAACATTAGCATCCCGTGCTCCTACCCTGACAGTCTGCACTGATATTAGAGGAGCGGTACAGAGTGCAATAACTTCACTGCTGAAATTAAAGTCACATGCATATTATGCCACATTTAAATATGTAAGAATATGTTGTCATGCCACAAATCAGCAATACCAGTGTAACGTTAACTAGCTAGCTAGTTAGCTTACAAGACATTGGCAGATAGTAGCATGTTTTATGTTTGTTATAAAGAAAAGGACTTTTTGAAATCCCAATAGGATCAGGATCAAGGATCAGGACACCCCCAATTTGTCATGGTTTTGAGCTATAAAACAATAGAAAACAGTAAAAAAAAAAAAATGCTCATGGTGACGTCATCAGGTGATGTCTTGTTTTATCTGATCAGCAGTAAAAAAAACTTTAAAATAATATAATTTAAGTTGCTTGATAAGCCGGAGTCATAAAATATTTGGTATTTTGGCTGAATATCTAAATGCTCGTTGATTAATGTTCTGTTGATGAATGTTCTGTCGATCTACCATGCGAGTAGATGAGCTATAAATGTCTTGTGCTCTTGTGCTCTGATGAGGTTATTCAGTGCACCTCATGCACATTTAAATTATCTTCTGCAGAGGGTAGCAGCCACATACTCATACATTTCTTCAGAGGAATACACATTTTGGTCCCGGCTTTGAAGAAACAATTTTGAAAATGAAAGAATTATATATTCACAGGAAGCATCTATAAAGCTGGTGCAGAATGTTTAAATACACATGTGACTTCAGCTCTCCCTCAGCCTCGGTGGGACTCATTTCAAGAATTGCTCTCCTGGGTGAACCCTGCAGGCATCAGGTGTTACCAACAACCAACAGCAATTTCGAGAAAGTGCCCTTAAAAATGTATTGACCCTGGTACCATGGGCTGTGTCGGGCTTTAGACGGCTTCCCGTGGCTTCAAAATGCATCTAAATCCAAATCCATTTTGTAAAAAGAAAGGCATTAATCACATTGATTGGTAACCTGCTTGAAATGGAGAGTGTGCTCCACTCTATGTCAAAACACATCATTCAATTTGATTTCTTATCTCTGTCTTTCATGATTATAAAATCATGTTGCATAAGCCGACATCACGCTGACAGTCTCACATTATCTCGTAACGCTATGTATTAACTTTCGATGGCCGGTGGCCAAACAGCAGAAATAAATCTCAGTGTGAGGAAGTGACAGAAGACAACGCTGTTCACATGACTTGCTCCCTGACTGGTACATTTGAGTCAGAGTAACGTGTATTAAATTAGACAATTTTTGGTCTTGGCAGGATGACGAGGTTAAGGTGGTGAAAACATCTCCTGTTATGTACTTCACTGATCCTGTGCTGCCAATCAAGGAGCACCTCACTTTGCAGCGCTTAACAAGTGTGGCAGCTGGGGGTGGAGGGGGGTGTATGAAAGCAGAACAAATCTTTGTAGCACAGTCACAAGCAACAGACTGCACAGAGTGAGCAGCAGACCGGCTAAAAGTATCTCTACGAAATGTGTGAAGGGAGTGTCATGAACGCTGCTGGGTGGGTCAGTTTTGTTAAGTTTTTTTTTCTCTTTGAAAAGAATCTCAATGGGTTGTGCTGGATTGAGGGTGAGGATACACTTAGTTCCACATAATTTGACAGCTGAGATGAGACTATAAGTCTGGGCATAGTGCCTGTTTAACACCTAAGCCCGCATGTTAAAGGTGCAATATGTAATAATTGGCTACCTCGAATTCTTGGGCCAGCTTATTACTACTCACTGCTGCTAACTGTATTCTGTTTACACAGCCGTGACTGTAGCAACTGTTGGCTTGTTAGGTTAGCGGTGCAGCTAGCTGGATGACCACGGGAGTGTTGGTGTTTGCTCTGCTAGCACAGGAGCTTTGGATCGCTGGGAGAAAGAGGTTTTCAGGCCTGGGACTAGCTGGTTAGCATGCTACCTTCAAAAGATGTCTATGACATAAAGTCAAAACTGTTATTTCTTCACATTCTGTTGACAATTGTCGTTAACTTTTAAATACAAATATTTATATTTTGCCACCGGTGCATCAATAATGTGTTAGAAAAGAAAGTATTATAAAATATTCCTGTATCATAATGTTTTTCCAGCCCTATTTGGAATGGATTCTAAATGCAGTTTATTACCGCAGCCTGTTCTGACCAAGAAGTAGCTGAACTGGGGGGTTTTTATAAAGTTATTTGATTTACATATTATTTTCTAATACTCAACTTGTTAAGTTCTTGATTTTACATCTGAGTGACTCAGTCTCAGCTGAGCCTGGAGGTATGGAAATGGAGCAACACAGCTAGTTTCCCCTATGGAGAATAGGAGAGTATGTGCTGCCTGTTGAACCCACAAACAACAAGCCTTGAGCAAAGCAACGTCCAAACACACACATACACACATGCACGCACGCACACACGCACACACACACACACACAGAAGGATGCTTGCGTACACACACTTGCCGGTGTGCATCCGTATGCACACAGTAAACTTTGAAATTGCCTTTCTAAAAATAGACGTGCAGTAATACTTACTGTACCCTCAACCATAGCAAATGCTATCGACAGTAAAAAAAAAAAAAAAAAACACATTTGGAGACAGAATGGGTTTCCTGATAGCTTCATGAAAGCAAGATACTGGTGTGCTATTCCTTCACTCATTCAATATTAAAGCAGCATCGCATGCTTTCTAGAGCACACATAATGATGTTGTAATGGCTCGGCAGAAAAAAAGAACACGGCTGGTCGCAGACGTCAGTGCTAAAGTACAAAATGTGTCGGTGTGTGGACGCTTTACAACAAATGGGACATTTTAAGGTATTGTCACATGACTGAAATTTGCGTTTTAGATGATACAAAAGCTTATGCAAGAAACTGCCACTTTGTCATGTAAAGTTAAATTGTGCATGCTAGCCTATTAAAATTAAATAAAACGGATGAAATATTCAGTTAAAAGGCACAGGCACAGTGGTTCAACTATCTTAGAACTTGTAACAAGAGTTAATGTAACTTGCAACCTGATAATCATGTACTGCACAAACCGTACAACTGTGCATTCTTGTACAATGTATCCGAGATTAGAAGATTTATTCTAATTTAGAAATAAGGGACTGCATGACAATTATTGCGGTGACGAGGGATGCTGAATATCGTATTTTATTGTATTAAAAAGTAATACTCTCCCAAGCATCAGTAATATTTATAGCGATAAACGGCAACACAATCTCCCTAATATCTCCAAAATAATTGTTATTTATGGAAAATATAACAAAATGGTGATTAAAGGCAGATCTGTGCCGAAGGGTTCGTTCATCCTAACATTTGATATATATATATTTTTTTTATACCTCAGCCTGCATCCTATAAGCACATGAAAACCATCTTTTTTATTTTTTTTTTCTGGTCTTTGCTAGGCCTAGAACAAACAATGAAAAGATTGATGAGCACAGATGATGAAACTTATTATTCTGGTGGTATGCTGGCCCCTTTTTGCTTTGAGTATGACATTTTACAAGACACCTGTTTCTTATATATTGCACCTTTTACAAGAATTACTGGGTTTTTTTTATTCACTCCAGTGTAATGTAATAAAATATGAAGCCTTTCAGATTCTGAAAGCGGATATATAAGCGCATTTTTTTGCGGACAGAGACCCCGAACTTGAGAACAGCTCGCTGATAAAAAACAATGAACCTAGAGTACATAATTTATTGAACACTTTAATTAAATTTGACCTCTCATTCCTGCCGTTTCACTACACTGCTTTAGAATTTAGCATTTCCTGGCGGCATTTATCATCATATTCAAAATGTGCCTCGCAGCACAGTGCCTCTTGTCAGGATTTTATTACCTATATAGTCTAAGCTGACCCCCTCAGCACGGTACCTCTCGGGTTGTTTTAACTTATAAAAGCTGCGCAGTTAACCTTTGCCACACTCAAGGAAACCCTGCTGTTGACACTTCATTTCAGAGGTGCATTCATAATCTTTTGTCCCGGCCGTTTCTGTGCTCTGTGAACAGACTGGACCGGGGGGCACAGAAGCACGAAAAGCTATTAAGTGGCACAAACTCTGGGGCTGTTTTTTTGAGCCCGGGGAATCGTTCATTTAATGCCTGATCTTTGCCGCGCAGATTCCTCTTTCTTCCGGGCCAGCTCTGAATAGTGATGAATAGCAGCAGAATGGCAATCTGTGCCCGAGAGTGGCCTCGCACACATGCATGTGACAAAGACATTAATGTACTTGCATGTCTGTTTTCGCTCTCCAGGATTATTCATCGGGAACATCTTGTGAAGCACCATAATGACTTTTATTCTCGGTCATAGTCAGATCTCTTGAGTGACACGGGCAGTAATTTGTTATTATCTGGAATAAGTGGGGTAGAATGATAAGGATGACAAGTACAACAGGGGCTCGGCTCGGTTTTACTCTGCTGCCTTTATTGCTTTCTGCTGATTTTCTTCAGGGCATGACCGGTTAAAGACGGCATTGTGTGCTGGTATTCCAAGAGAAGAACAGTCGGGAACATGGGAACACTGAGAACCCACTAATGCACATCGGCTCTTTTCACGAACAGAAAGGATTCATGCTACAGTGTGCACTTTCAGTCTGTAGATGTACCGAGACACGTGCGCACATACAGTCCTATATCCTTTTATAGCTCTAGTAATCTTCAGCATCTCTGATTATTTCAAATTGGTCCGAGTTAATAAGCGACTGCTAATGACGATCTATGGACCCTTTGTTAGCAAGTAATTGGTCTTTGAGTGTATAGTGTAACCGCAAAGTCTACTGTAATTCGCATAATTGTGCAGTTACAAAGGGGTCGCTTCATCAGAAATGCTTTCGCTGATACTCCTGTGAGTGGAAGCTGGAGGCATCTGGGAGGACATAAGGCGCCTGTACAGCGGTTTTCTCTTAGCTTTGAAATCGACAATCCTATCAAGAAGCAACTGCACAACAAATCGAGCACCGCTGCAATGATTTAAGTAAAACATACAGCAGAGAAAAATCTCTGCACTCAGCTCCAGCAGTCATTTAAAATGAGTCATCGTGTCGGCAGTGGTCTGGAATTTAAACTGTGATTCTCAAGATATGTGTCCACAAATTCCACACTTCACATTTATTGTCTATGCAAGCAGCCGTGCAATGCATTCATTGCGCATCGTGTTTGGAAAGATGAGGTGCTGCTCCTCATCTGCATAAAGTGGAAATGTGGATACTTTACGCAAATCAGTGGCATCAAGCACGACCGACCCCTCTGGAATCTACTAAAAAAAAACAATAAAACCCAAACATTGTTGAGTCACAATGCAACTGCACGGCTTATTTCCCACCAAAAATCTCATCAGAAACACTGAGCTATATATCAGTAATGGAAGACAAAGTTTTCAAACAAGCCGCCATGTTGGTTCGGCCCACAAGTGGCATTTGGTCAACCAGGTGCAGCCATTATGCTTTTATGTGGCTTTATGTTATTTGTTTTCTCAAGATCACAAGCTATTTATATCCTTATCATTGACTTAGTGTTGTTTTCCCGAGATATCAAGAATCTCTCGTCTCATATCTCAATAAATACATTTTCTCATGAGAAATGATCTCGTTGTCTCAGGAAAACAAAGTTTGTTATGCCGGGATAATATCATAGACAGAGTTAGTTTTTCGCGAGATCTTGTAAAATCTGTAAACAGGAACAATTCTGTGAAACTACAGATTATTGTTTCCCGTGTTCCTTTTCAAACTCTGTTATCTCGTGTTTTTAATAGTCTGACCTCTTTACTCTTAAAGCATTTCTTTCCAGTTGGCTTGTTGCCATCTATTATAGAATTTAAATAGAATCTCTCATGCCAGTTTGCTCAGATTGACCAGGTAACAATCAGGTTATGTGGATAGCTTTGAAGGTGGTCTTTACTGTGTAAAGGACAAAAGGTATAAGCGCTCCGTGAAGAGGAGCTTGCAGTTTAATTGATGGGATCAGAGGAGACTTAGAGGACTGCGAGATGTAAAAGCCTGGAATTGCTGCATCCCTGGTGAGCCCTAAGGCCTTGGAGTCGTTTGCAGACGTTGTCAGCATGACAGAGTGCTGTTAAAGCCTCATGTTTAAGTTTATTATTACGCCTGAACCAGTGGAGAATTGAAATTTTCACTGTGTAGAACTGAGTGCCTGCAATGTGTCAAATATCCAAGCATGAGATGGGAAACGCATCCTACATTTCCCGGTAGGTGATGCGTATCTGGGACACGATCTGACATGAAAAATGGCACAAGTTATCTCACCCGGTCCAACTCACGATGCTCAGTGTTCTCGGGGGAGAGGGAGTGTCGGGCCCACGTGGGCTGCGCAGCACATATGTTAACACGGAAACCTGCAAGGCCAGCGAAGACGCAGCCTGCAGAGTGCCCTCACACACAGAGAGTGTGTGTTCAGGCAGTTTACAGCCTCTGCACCGCGCCTCTTTATGTTCATTATTTAGAGCAGGTGGTCAGCGCGTCAACCTCCGGCACACTCACTCATGTCCATTCATATATTCAACACTGATAAATGTTCAGAATCAATTTTGCTCCGCGGACTCTATTCCTGCGACTCTTCATTAAACCGCTCATGAATATGGAATCATTCAGACCTCATTGGCTCCCTTTACAGTGATGTGAGCAGCGGAGCTTCTGCAAATCTCCTCTGACCACAGCGAGCCTCACTTTCCAGGTGAGAGCACTTTATTCTCTCCGATTCCCTCTGCAGTAGGCCCACTCAATAAATCACAGCGCAGCGCTCCGCCTTTACTCTGCAGCCGCTAAGACACCAATGTCAGTGGCTGTGAGGATGAATAGTCATGACTCAGCAAACTCCCGGCTGAAAGCGTGCTGCTTTTGCTTTTTATTTCCAAAACGAATAAAACATAAAAAAAATAAAAATAAAAAAAACTCTCAGTGCAGGGAGTGACCACACTTTGACCAGCGATTCCTTGCAATATGAGTGACGACTGATGCAATCGGCTCCTGTTTAATGGATTGAATAATTAAAAAGGGAAAATAAACAGACATCATCTATAATACAAAGAGTAGAAAGTAACTTGAGCTACGAGCATGTAGAGGTATTGTTGTCTGTGAGAGAGCTGTTCAAAAACAGGTGTAACATTTCATGGTTCGATTTACACTCCGGAGAGGAAAAATCTTGATATGAGTGCAACATTTGTTCCACGCTAATATAGAAATGGCCGCACATCACATCAATCAAACTAATTCTATTAACCATAAAAGCATTTGGGTTGACACCATAAATGAGACCGACCTGTGCACTGCAGCTCCTGCACCCCCTCCCTGTTTCCTCAATCAGCACTTATAGAATGGATGGAGAGGCTAACAAGCTAAGTGTCTGCACTAAAGGCATTATTCAGTGTCTTCATATTGATGGGTCTTGCCAGAGTTGATTCATTAAAGGGTTTGAGTGGAGCTGGTAATGCACTTTGGGGTCTGATGAAGCTACAGTGTCAACAGTGAAGCCAAGCTGCCGGTTCAACTCTCTGCCTCCGTGCGTTCTGCGGCAACGACGTCGAGCGTTGACGGAGATGAATTGGTTGAGATGTTTGAATAGTCGGTTGCTGTTTTGTTTCTAAAGGCCTTTTTGCGGGGAACGGCATTATATCTTAATAAAAACGTCTTGCAGAACATAATGATATTGCATAATGTACTGACCACGGTGTCTAAAGTGCAAAGCGTACAGTTGGAGTAATAAAACACAAATAGTTCCTCGCTAAAATGACCCACAGTGTCTGAGTCATGCAAGGATCAACACTGTTTTTAGGTTCTGAGCAGCGGCCAACTCATTGGCCGGAGTTATTCAAGCAGAATTTATCTGACTACTAAAAACTTTTGTGTAAGTGCTTATTATAGCACATTAACTTCCTACACTTCCTTTGTATTGTTGCACCAATAAATGTAGCCGACACTCTCTGTATTAGACTTTGCCATTAAGTGCTTGTTATCAATTTGGTTTTACTTAGCCTGTTTGAACAACATGCATTTTGCCTTATGTTCATTCATTTATGTCTGTGGTTCAGTTTGACCTGTTGCATGTTTAAATGGTCTGTAGCAGCCACTCACAGCACTTTACAACATCCACCCATCAGCATTCAGCCATGAGCGCACAATCACACACTGGTGACAGAGGCTGCCATGCAAGGCTCTAGCTGCTCATCAGGAGTGATAACCATTCATACATACGCACACACCGGTGGAAGAGCCATTAAGAGCAATTTGGGGTTCAGCATCTTGCCCAAGGATACTTCAACATGCAGACTGGAATCAAACCGCTGACTTTCTGATTGGTGGGCGACTGCTCTTCCTCTTCAGCCACAGCCGACCCGTTTAACCTTCCAAAAGTTGCCAGATCTCAAAAAATCCTGATACACATTGCCTGTACCTCACCACTAATACTACTACCAACAATTCAATCAGCATTAAGTGCAATGGTTTTATCAGTGGTGAAAAATCTATGTGCAAGTATGTGTTACAGTTACATTTCTAAAGTTTTGCTCAATTACAAGTACAAACTACTGATATTAAAGCATACTTCAGTTAGAGGTCAAAGTATTCTTCTCAAACATGACTCAGAGTATTAGTTCATGAAGATATCACTCATTTTCAAAAACGTGTAAAAAATTTTTTTCATTTTTTTACATTAGATTAAAATAACATTACATTTATTCAATTTTTATGGTTTTTTTTTATTTTTAATCTAATGGGCCGATGTTAATGAGTAGAGTTGAGACCCTCCTTCTCTCCAGGGTCAAATCGACCCCATTCATTTAATTCATCTGCAGTAATTTGCAGCATTCACCCATTCACACACACTGGTAGGAGAAGCTCCCATGCAAGACTCCACCGACCCATTACGAGCAATAACCATTCACACTCACTCACACAAAGATTGAAAAGCCACTGGGAGATATTTTTGGACTCAGTATCTTGCCCAGGGTCACTTCGACATGTGGACTGCGGGGGCCAAACCACCGACCCCCCAAACTGTTAGATGATCACTCCTGAGCCAAACCTGCCTGCCGCTGTCAAATGTTAGGGTGTTACTACAGTTCAGCAAACTTTCCATCAGTTAAAACTTGTGCTGAATGCTGATTAAACCAAACTTTTAGTGTTTTCTAATTCTGGAAGTAGGTCACAGGATCCAATCTATTCATCTATTACTATTTTCAGGGTAATGTAATTGAGTCAGTTCCGCAGAACAAATATCTTAATGATGATGGTTCGTCTTTTGAACTACATATTTAACCGCTCATCAGCGAGCCGCAGTTGGGTTTTTATTTTAGAAACGAGGCTTCGCTTTCTTTCTTTCTTTTTTTTTTGTTCTAAACCAAAAGAGACTCAACACTTCTTGAACAGAGGAGATGATTACTGCAGGACTCACCTGCTCTGTGTCTGTATGCTTTTCTTTTTAAATCAAGTACTTTTATACATGAATTATCTGGTTTTCTTCTCTTTCTTTTTCTGCAATTCTATTGTTCCTTCTAACAATCAGGTTAAATTAAAGGGAAAATCCACTGATTTCACACATCAGAGTCTGTTAATGGGCTCTGGGGTGGATTACTGCAGATGTGAGCTCATCTGACCTCTGTATCCTGCCCCTCATCTCTGCCTGAGGCTAGTAGCTGGAGGCTGCATTAGCCGCTGCCAGTTTACCACATTATTTGAATCTCCGACCGAACTGTCGGCAATTGATGGATCCCGTGATTTTATTGATTGCATTTTAGTTGGGAGGCGCCAGCTTTTGACAAAGGAGGAAATAGACTGGTTCTGCTGCTTCTGTTACCTTTATTAAACTGTCTGTTGTTATAGGAGTACAATGCTATATTAGTTGACTACTCTTTTAAGATTAATTGGCTTCGCAAATTAATAGTTTGGGTTGAGCTCTAGCACACCTGCCAACATTAGGCTGTAAAAAAGACAGAGACTTCTGGGGTTTTAGCCGTTGACGAGCCATCATTGCCTGTTAGAGCTTCAAACACAGAAGAAGAGGACGGATAGAAATTTGGATTCCGCCTTGTTTGGACCTGTTTTATCCTTCGTTCATGGGCTAACTCAGAGTTGGGTTGCCAGGTACCGAGACACACAAAAGACAAAAGTCCCACAAAGAGACTTAGAAAACTCCCCTATGAAATCGGGGGGGATTAACAGGAGTAATAACCAATCAGGAGCACAGCGGGAGAAGTGGATAAAAATAGGGAGACTCCTGCAAAATTGTGAGCGTTGGCAGGTATGCTGTAAAACATTTTCAAGGACATGCGTATAATTACACGACTAAATATGTTTTTAAAAAAAATCTTCAGAATCTCAGTTTAGGAGAGAAAAAGCTGGTAATGTGCAACAATAACATTGCTTTGACATGAATAAAAGATGACATGATGTTTGCTGTGATGGATCACCTGTCTCAAGTAACATGAACAAGAACAAAGACGAATTCAAGCGTCGGCTGTTGGAAACATGATTATAATCACTGACATTAACCGGGTGGCATCCAGTGAAAAATGAGCGACATTAACTAAAGCGGAAGTTCAAATATCACTGCTTACAAAAGGTCTAATTTATTTCTAATTTCTACATTTCCTAAAGGAGCTTTTGTGCATGTTTTCAGTTCAGTTTATTCCAGTTTATTCTTCAAGTTGCTAAGATGTCACAAGTGTAGGAGGGTGACTGTCAACAAAGGTTGCACTATAAACGACACAAAACCTCTAAAACAGGTGGGAAACTGATGCACCTGATTCACCTGTACAATGTTTGGACCAGCATTTAGTATCAACTCTCATCTCTGATTCCTCGCCAGCATGTAAGAGCTTACAAAATGTGGCATTGTAGGTTTTAGAACATCCATAACATATATAATTCACCTTCAACTCTATAGATTCTTGGGTTATCTGAGGGCTACACACACGTCGAGGCTAATTTCTCATCACAAATGCAGACCCAGTTTTCCCCCCGCTAGCCTCCTTCAGTCCAGAAGGTTTGATATCTAATAGGACTTGAGTCGTAGTGATAAAAGGGGAGCAGAAGGCTGATATTTTGTGGCATACCTAAAAAAAAAAACAAAGAAACACTACCAAATTGTTAGAACCGATTGCTCACAATCTTGCTTGCAGTGAATGGAACAGGCCCGGCTGTTAAAGAACCCTGCATCTGTTAAATAAATGAAACAAGATGCTTTGTTTCGCGAGCACAGGTAAGCGTTTTGTTCACCGGAGTTCGTGAGTTCACATGACAGTGATAATAAAAATAGAGCCATGTCATGCGGCATCACTGAGCGGCTTGCACTCTGTTTTAATGCAGTGGGATTTGCCAGAACCCGCTCGCTGCATGCATCGAGGGATGAGATGACTGCCGCAGATAGCTGATGTCTTGTCTTGTTTTCCCCGTAATGCCATCATTCAACTGCTTTACTCAAACATAAATCTGGCTTCTTTTTTCATGCCACAAAACATCTGCGCACACCAGTTCATCGTCGCCGGCTGTGTTGTTTTCTTTGTCCTCTTTCCTTCTGTGGAATCCTGCATTTAACTTTAAATGGATGGACCTGCTGAATTTGGACTCATTGAACCTTTAGTGAGGAGCACTTTACTTGACTAGTTCATTCATGGCGCTTTACTTTATTCCTTCGAGCTCGCTTGCTGCGAGTCCTCTTGCTGGTGGGAACATGCATTATATTCTCTGCATGAAACGCTGCTCGAGAAAAAAGACAAACAACCCCTCTGAACTGTCTGAGGGCAGAGTTTGATCAGATCGGTCAATACTTTGTGTTTGTCTGCGGCAAACATAAACTTTTCTTTCTCTGTGATGTGTTTCCGCGTTTCTTGCAATTTTATTTTGCCATCCAGCACCTGGGCTGTGTTGGATTTCTGGTACATTTTCTGACATCTGTTTGTGCTGGCCGTGTTCCTGGGATTTGCTTTCCTCTCTCTGCTTCCAGAGCTCCTCTGGGCTGTGCACCCATGAGGCGTCTCCTGCCCAGTGCATGCATGTTCCCCCTCCTGTTGATCATCTGCTGTGCAGCTCTCCTAATTTGCTGTTCCATCCTTAACACGCTCTCCTTAAATAATCTGAATTCCCGTGATTCGCTCTCTGCTATATGCATGAATTCCTTGAGGTTATTGAAGCTGTCAGGGAGATTAAACTGGCAGGAGGAGAACTCCACCTCTGACTCAATGATAAAGAGGTTCATTTGCATTTTATTAGAATTTTGTTTCGAAACAGGATTGCTAACTCTGCTTCGAAGGTTTTTTTCAGAGACAACACAATAAGACAAACTAAACATCTAACCTGTAGAGTGCAATATTCTTAAATGCACCTTTCGCAATAACTTCAGTTTAATCTCCTGCCTAGTTTAAAGGCGTTAAGTGTTAAACTATCTGGCTTATTTTACTTTGATTGTTGCCTGTCCAGTAGTGTTTATTATACAGAAATATGTATGATTTAAAGGGGAGAGAAAGGGGTTTTAATCATGGATGATTTTATTTTATTTATTTATGTATTTTTATTTATGTTTTGCAGCCCCCCCAGTAATGGTGGAGTATGAAAATGTCTTCTCAAAACAAAACTTACCCTAAACCACAACTAAAAATGATGTTAAAACATAGAAAAAAGCCAAAAAACAAACAATAAAAACAAAAACATTTGCGGGTTAGGGAAAGATAAAGAGAAACATCATCGATTTTACACATCAAAGCCTGTTTACAGGTCTTGGGCAGTATTTCTGCATATATGAGAATATTTTAATAAGCCTTTACTGGGCCCAGAAGGAGCTGCATAAAGTCTGATAAATTGCCTAAAGTGATGTCACTTAAGCACCGGTTAAAGCCTAAGCCTGAAAAATAGAATTATTTGGTGGAGTGGAGTTAGAAGGCAGTGAGCTTACCAGACCTCTAGAGCTAATTCCTCATTTCTGCTGCAGGCTAGAGGCTCCGGGCAACATTAGCTGCTAAAACGCACATGAATCTCCATCAGGACCGTGTGGGGGCTTGAGTTGCATTGTGGGTAAAGTAGACTGCAGGTTTTGCATTGAATAGAAAAGACTAGAAAACATAACTACCATGGGGGAACAGTTGACCATGTAAATGTGTTTCGGACTGAAGAACCTGTGTCAGGTCTGTGGAACATACTGTGCCGTAGCCCACGGCCGCTCTGCAGCCGCACTTCATAACAGCTTCTCAGGGCCGCAGCCGCCTCTTCTCCAGCAGGATTAACAGTTTTGGAAGCACCACTAACAGTCCCGGCAATGTAAACCTCTCAGAGCTTGCATGAATAGCACTGACGCTCAATATTACTCCACGGTCGCATTAGCAGAGTACGATAATAAATGAAACATTCTCCTGAACACCCCATTAGTAAACCTTATCTATTCACAGCCTCCTACAGCCGCCGGCTATCACACAAAGGGCCACATGCTGTCCGAGGCAGAAAAAAAAAAACCTTTCTTCATATTTTCCCGTCTTGTTTTCTCATATGCCTCTCAACCACCTCCTTTTCACCCTTTCTCTCATTTATTCATTGTCTCTTTTTTATGACACTACTGAGCGAGTGTCTGCTGTGCCTTACTCCTAAAAACCCAGCGCATCTTATCAAGACTCATTAGACTTGAGATACGTCTAATAACAACACAGTCCTAATATATCCCGCCACCTACAATTGGCTGCTTTAATGAACGATTTTATGATATCCAGACTATCCAGTGCCCCTCCTGCCAATAATGTGTTTTTCTCTTGGTTCCTACAGCTGAATGTTTGAGCTTCACTGTGTAGAACGATGTCTGTGTCGAGATTGAACCTGGGAGGCTGTTTTCACGTTAATTTGCAAAATCTGATCTTCAGAGGAGGGCCTACGAGTTTGATTTATGACATCACACAGTGCTCCAATAATCAGCATGTCATTTAGAAACCTGAAGCCTCCGGTATCCGCACACTGAGAACGGACGTTACAGTGAGGCGCGAATCGCCTTGTGTCTAGCAGTTAAAGGAGACCTTTTATGCTTTTTTCCCCCCCCCCGCTTTCCTTCAGTATTTATTTATGTTCTTGTACGTGTCAAAGATCTCGAAAGTTAAAAAGGTCACACGGACAGAAGCTCCTCTCCTCCACAGAAAACACTGCGCCTCGTCAGTCGTCTCACCTTTAAATCCGTGACTTTGTGACATGTCACACATTTGCATAATTTATGCCTCGTGGGTAGTTTGGCACGTAAGAACTGATTTAGCATTTAGCAAGGATTTGAATGTGGTTTCTGAGAACCACAGATATGTTAAGTTACAACATAAAGAAATGTAACTTAACGTCTCCTTAGGTTCGGTTTTCAATTTGAATGTTTTGACAACGCTGTGATTATAGTCGGGTTAGGTTTTGGCACAGAAAGTCAAAACACCTACGCACGCTGAAACACGTGCCTTAATACATGTGGTTAGCGGATCGTTGAGGAAAATATAGACCATGAGGTTGCCTACTATTTAAAAACCCTAACCTTCCTCTTATGAACATTTCCTCACTCAGTTTCTAACAATAATCCAGACGCTGAATACGTTTAAACACTTCTCACACAGTTTTTCACACTGTCGTATCACCTGAAACTCCGTATACTTCTCACGGTGCAGTAAGTGAGATTGTCAGTATGGACCGTTCAAAGAAAGTGTGAGACATTATTATCTACGAAACGCTCAAGGGAGAGTCGGCTTTTAAACGGAGATGAACACATTGTGAATGGGTCTGGCCTCTGTGTGAACTCTAACCACCCGGACAGACGTGACTGAGCCGGCCACCTCGCCGCCTGGTTCAGCTCCCAGATTTATGCCGTGTTTGAAAATGGATGACAATAGATTTTTTTTTTCGGGGTCAAAGTTGAACAGTCAAGCGGCATTTCCAAACTCTCTCTATCTCTCTCTCGCGCCATAAATGTTTTGGTTTTTTTTCCCCTTTTCTAACAAGTGCACTTAGAGACGGAATGTAAAAGGTATTTTTCTTTGCTCCTGGGAAATCCAAATGTTTTCCTTTGCCCGCGCTGCATTATTTATGAAACCTGAAAGTCAAGGCAGAGATTGTGTTCACCTAAGTGTGATTTGCCATATGCCATTCTACCTGGCTGCACACCAGCCACCTAAAAAGCCTGTGTGCTTACATCACCGCTCTACTGGGGCGAGATGTTTGGCAAAATGTCTTCTGGTTTCTCCATGTCTCCACATTACAGGGGGTGTCGGAGCTGTTTCGGTGGCTTGATGAGTCTTCTGACTACTAATGTAGCCTCATCGAAGCAATAAAGACAAGATGTAATGAACTTTCTCAACTAACTTTGGGGTTGTAAAGAATCCACTATTCAATTTACAGAATGATCCTCTATTGCTCACCGAGACGGGGTTACGACTTTTATTGTAAATGAGCACACATTCTGAATGTATTGCCATTTTGGGAGGAATTCTGAATGGAGAAACTTGTGGGTTGAGGAAATGTTTTCTTTAGGTACCAACGAGGAACCCCTCGTGGATTCACACAATTTCCATGCTGCTCAGCTCAGCGTAATCTATTTTCTGTGTTCTTCTCTTTCTTAGTTGCACAAACTAGTAGCAGTGTACTTGTTAGCCATCCTGCTCGGATCAGATTTATGTAAGTTCGGCCTGTTTTTCATCACAACTCTCCTTCCGCCAGCGTGTTTTTCTTTACCTTCAAGTCTGGTCGGGTTAATGCATAAACAACACATCACGGTGTTAGAAATGGTGGGTGGAATTATTTCTTGACAACAACTGACTCATCTCCAGCAGCTCCAGCAGGTGTTGCCAGGTGTGCTTGTTGACATTTGAAAGCAAGGTGTTTGATTCGAGTGAAATAGAAATAAAACTAATGCTATGTGTTGTTCGTATCTTGCACGGTTGAAATCAACTGTTTTGAACTGTGATGTGCGTTCATTTTTGAGGCTGTGTGTGTGTGTGTGTGTGTGTGTGTGTGTGTGTTTCTTGTGTGTTTCTCTGCACAGTGGGGCACTTGAGTTGCGTCATGCCACCCATCAACTTCCTGACAAAGGGTGGGATGTGTTGGATTGTTCCATTCTGACGTGTCTATTGTCGAGCTTGCGAACCTTCTGCTCTCAGGGTAGATGGGGACCACCGGGCCGTCCCTGCTGGCCTGTTACACAAGGGTTAAACAATGAGAGTTGCATTGGGCCAACTTCAGAGTTAATTACGTCGCTGTGTCAGTGTCAGGGGCAGAGGACCCAGTAATTGCACTTTGCCACACCATTCTCCTGTAAGAGAAGTGGTGTTGTCACTCATGGGAAGCCACCCCTCGCACCGCTAGGCTGGCTGATCCTGAACGGCCGCACATATGCTCCACAGAGACTCAAGGATAAGTGGCAAAGAGCCCCATTAAAAGACTCTGACTGTGATTGTGAAACTAGAGTAACTGTTCGTGACTATCGTCGCCATGGCGACGAATAATGAGTCTGTTCAATCTATAAAGTTGCACTTAATGGATGCTTTAGAACAATGAATCCACAAGTGCCGTTGAAGCCAGCGGGATGCATGCTTCCACAAATGGCTGGTTCCCCTAATGACCGCCAATTTGGTGGTTTTCGTTTCATGATGTCTCATTTGTGCAATCAGTAAACAAGCCTGGAATTTACAAACTCAGGTAATGATGAGGACTAAATATCCTCCTGAACATTTTGTTATCGTTGGTGTTGGCTTTGTGTCATGACTGTAAATGCTAACAATGTTTTAATGTTCAAATGTTTTCAAGACAACAGAAAGGAAGTCTGTTGCATCTTAGTCACAGTTGCTAGGTAATGCCAGAGTGAGTAACAGGAAAAAAACCTTGGAAAAAAAAACCTTTATATTTTGATGGCAAAACATGTACAAAATATTCAGTTATGGGCTTAATGTTTTCTTTCTTTATCCCTTACATATTCAATTAATAAATGCAAGTTTATGAAGACAATAGCATCTTTTGGAAAAGATATCCAAACTCTTAGTTTATTGTTTACAATATTAAAAAGGTAATACATATGTTTATTTGAAATATTTATGTGATATGTTATTAAAACAGAATAAACAAACTGTCCTCAGAGTGTTTGAGGCTAGAAAACAATGTCTAATATGAAGGGTCCTGCAAATCAGTTTGTTTATTCAGTCGTGAAAATCAGTGAATGCAGATTTTCCTCTTCTGATTAAAATGTCTTCCCCCAAACTACAGCGGGCACCTTCAAGGTAAATCTTTGGCTTGTTGTGTCTAAGAACGGGTCAAAATGATTGTATATTTTGATTATAAATACTCAAACAATGATTAAAAACTCACAACATTTGGTCCAAAGAACCCATTAAGTAAAAAAATCCCAGCGTTGTGTCGGTATTGATCCAAACTATGTCAATATTAGGTGGTTTTCGGTAAAAAATGTTGAACTATTTCCCGTTGTAATCGCATTTTGAGTTAAGTTGGACGGTGACTCAGGCCTTCATATGCACACTGTTGGCGTTTATCAGCTCGTGTCAAACATGGCGAAGTAATAGTGTCCTCGTCGAGCCCGTTTTGTTATTGTATTTACAGCTCCTAATCCTCCAGGTAATCCCATCGACTTCACTACAGCCACAACCTCCCTGGTTGAGCTTTTCCTGGACACCTGTCATCTGTTTATATTTAACCGACAAACTGTTGTGGGCAGATATGAGCTTATTAGCGAGGCGTGATGCGGTCAACAACTTTTTTTTTTTATCGGCTTTTTGTCGGCTCAATAACTGTACCCGCATGAAAGCGCGAAAGACTTGTGAGGTGTGAGAGTAACAGCCCCGTAATTGGATTCATTTGGAGATGATCATTGTCCCCATTAGTGCCATTTGTGTACAGCGATGTAGACTCAATCTTTCATTGCCTCCTCCTCTCCCCTCGGAAATGAACAATTATCTTCCGTAAATTGATTTCTGCCACACACATCAAACACATAGAAACCACTTGGTCCGGCACCCCTTCGCTCTCACTTTGTCTCACATCGCACGCACACACACACACACACGCACACACACACACACACACACCGGCACACTGGGCTCTATCGCTTTGTGCCAGCATACATCTAGGTCACAAGGAAATTCCAAACATATGATTCTTTTCATGTTTGCTTGCCTCTAATCCCTCTAATCCATTATTTGCCATGCTCGGAATATACTCTCCGCGTCTGAACTTCAGTAAGAATCGAGTGATACTGGTAGAGAAAGGACCCGAGGACGCCGCAGCTATCCTTATCAGCTGATAGTCAACACCGCCTCGGGCCCATCCCACCCTGAGGTTGACACCATTTCCTTAGTGCCATCGCTGATCTAACACATGCTCAAAATCTTACTGGCTCCTGAATAGTCCTGAATTATCTAATGCCAAACAGTAGTTTAAATTTCAAAAGACAGTTGTACGTTAGTAATATCTTCTTCATAAAAGCCAAGCTGTCATTGCTTTGCCAGGTCTCATTATGTTTCCTGGTTTCAGGCTTCAACAGTGACTTGTGAGATGTTTTCTTGAGATAAAAATAGTTTACGATGTTAATAATTTGTAACTCTTTGTCCCTATTTTAATTGTTGTAGGTTTTTCTCCTGCATTTGTACACTGATACTTCTCGAGGACAAAAAAAACAACAAAGTCAACTGAACAAAGTCGTCCTGGAAGCCTTAAAAGAACAGTTCATTATATTCGGAAATAGACCTGCTCGAATTCTTGTTGTGAGTAATATGAGAAGACTGATGTCACTCGCGTGTGTCTATGGTTAATATGAGGCCAGTTAGCATAGCTTAGCATAAAGACTGGAAACAGCTTGGCTCTGTCTGAGGTAGGGCTGCGGCAACATCAGTTTATTGTGACCAAGCAAATTCACAATAGTGGTATTATGGTGAAAAGATCTAAAAAGATTGGGGGGAAAAAATATGTCAACAGTCAGTTCTTTGTTTACTATGGATTTTGTCCTGTTTTTGGCCAATCGATGTCCTCAAAATACGAGTGTAGGGAGAAAGTCTAACGTCAACTTCCTTTACTAAAACTAAAGTGGGAAGATGACAACTCGATGTTTTGAGTAATATCATATTTTCCTCTAAGTCTTAGCCAGAAAGCGAGATTGTTTTTCTCTGAAGTTCAACCTTCAGTCCTTTCTAGTTACTGTATGAGCGCACAATTGGAGATTAGCAGAAGAAACATTTTCTTTTTGGCTCTGAATGATACAAAAAAGAATTTCTACAATCTTTGTTAGAATAACACGTAACACTGGAATTCTTTGGTAAATCCCTTTTACTCTGTCGTACAGGCTTGTGTAGAGGATTAGAGAGAAAATCCACAACAAAGCAGAGCTCAATCTCTGCATTGTGTCTTCATGATCTTCAACAGCTTGGGCTGTATTTACATGCAGAACTTTCACCCAAAGTTAGAAAAAGAGCCGAGCAATAAAATAAAGCGCTGCTGTAAAAAGACTGATGGTTGCGGAGCCCCTGAAGGGTTCTGTGTAGCACCGTTGGGTTCTGAGCCAGAGGCTGGAGGTGCTCTGTAGCTGCATAAGCTCACCAGGTGTTGTCTAAGATGCAGGTTAGACCTGACTGTCCTCGCCGCTGCTGCCTCCAGGCTGTCCATCCTCAGCACTCTCTCACAGTTTGTTTATCCTGTCTGCCTCCAGAGAGCGGAGCGCTGACCACTGCCGACTGAGAGACTGCTTAATAGTCTCTCACATGCATTGAACCTCAGTCTCGAAGAGAAACAGCGCACTCGTCTTGTTATACTTTTCCATTTCCACATCCTCACATTGTGTTTACAGTGTCTCTGGCGCGCCATGGTGTCTATGCTTTTGTTTCTTGTAGTTCACATATGGTATTTGTTTGTAATTGTGTTGAAAAAATGACATCATTTACCTCCAAGAAGTCTGTATATGCAGGTTTGTAAATTGTTTCACTTTACTTGAAAGTAAACAAGGAGAGTAACTAATGATTATGTAAATAGTATTTAACCAGTCTACTGGGCAACAACTCAGGATTATGTTTCATTTTGCTTGTGCTCGAATAAGATTTTTAAACGGAAGTTAATTTTTCTAGAACCAGCGTTTGATTTATCCGATAAAACATAGCAGAGACACAACGGTTCTTGGTTACAGGTGATTATTAACTAATGAAAACAGGACTGTAAACCATACAGCTGATGAAACTTTACTCCTGTTCTGATTCTTATTTTATTCTCAGTCCCTCATGTCCCAACTTGTGGAAGTTGCTCGGGTGAGGTCAGAGAGGTTCAGCAAGTTAACAAAAGAAGGTGACAGCGTGGTCTCCTCGAGTGCTTGAGGTGGCGGTTGGAGCTCGAACGGCCCTGCACGCTGTCTTTAGCCCTATTCGCAAGGGACTAGTATTACCTGGGGACCTCAAGTGATTTGGTAATTATCCCACCACATCTGTGTTTCGTGCGGTGCACGGGATAAGCGAAGTCTGTGTTTTAACTCGAATTTGCTGACATTATGCCCCTGATCAATCGCACCGGAGTCCTCGTTGGAGCAGCACAACGGCTAGATATGGATATTTTTAATACAATAACTGGTGAGCCTGTTGAAAGCTAGAAAAATGTTCCTTACCGCATGCTGCCATGCATGTAATCCATCTAATTATCTTTCGAGATTTTGCTCTTCTGATGAGCCTCCTGAATTTGCACCCAAAATGCTGTCAAAACTTTCATTTATCATTGCCAACGCAGTCTCCATAATTCTCGACCGGGAAAAAGTCACGGAAAACACAAAAAAACTTAAGAAAAAACAAAAAACGGCCCCAAATCACAGAGATGGCGATTCGCATGGGACTAATATTATCACATGACCTCTGTGTTTGGCGAAATATGGTAGGTAATTTGCGGTGGAATTTTTACTTTACAAATTATGGACATGGCAGATTAGCACAGGATTAAGATCACAGATGACCTCCGCAATTATTACAAATTACTGGCGGTCCCCAGGTAATACTAGTCCCGTGCGAATAGGGCTTTTGAGGTGGCAACTAACCTCAAACCTCTGACATTGTCTCTTCACACTACTTGAAATGTGATAGCGTTGAAAGAACAGAAATCGAAGACTAATTCTCAAGAGCCAGAAAGACAACCTCGATACCTTTTTCCTCATCAGGTGTTGCATGGGATCTTATTCTGCTACATTTGTTGAGTATCATCCTACGGGATGTTTAATGTGTACATGTTAAGCCTCGATCTGTATACGGACATAAAACGCTCGCCCTCCGATGCTTGTCAGGGACCACATCAGCACACCGAGTTAACACAGCCGAGGAAGGACTGTGTCTTCTGTCACACGATAGTGTTTATTTCAGCCCCTGACAGACATGCCGCACCTTTCAGAGGACCGAGGCATGAGTCAATCACAACTCTAAGCACAGGACATCTCCGCCTGTCCAATCTCCCCTGAGCTCCTCCAATACATTACAGTGATGGACATGTGTCAGGTGATGAAAAGAAGTCAGGAGACTTACACTGATCATTTGCTGCCTCGCATTTTGGCAGTTTAAAAGGTTCATGTAAAAGGCAAGAGAGACAGTTGCTCAGCTCGCTTGGAGAAGACGCTCCTCTTCCTACAGATCAGCTGTTCCACTCATTGAACTGACAGTTGGTTCTTTTCTTCCTCAAAGACGTTTCAGTCTGCGTCTGCGTCTGCCTTGTGTGAAAACGTTCCATTTTTGTACAATATTCCTCTGAGGATGTAGCCCGTTTGGTCTGGGGGAAGTTTGTCTTCCATTTGTTTACAGAGAAAGGCTTTTTTTGTGTTAAACCGGCACAGAGAAACAAGTGTTCTGACAATTGGTGCCATCAATCAGTACAATCCCAAACTGCACAATGGTTTCAGACATGAGTTTAAACAGCAATGCTGCTCAGGTTTGGAAGATGATATGTCAGCAGTGTTGAGGAACTTGCCTACAAAATTCAACATATTACGTTTTACTTGTTACTTCGATTTGAAAGCTTCCTTTCAATGATGTGTAGAGTAATGTGTAATTTATTACTGTGTTACTTTCACCAGGCTTCATGAAATAGAAGAGGGTAATGTTGGTTATAGCAGGTAATCGAGGCACAGACGCTCCTGAAGCACCTGAGACATTACAGATCTTGATGCAGAAATAACTAGTAGTGGTCTCTCTCTGAAATAATGTGTTGGCTGTTGCACTTCTAGCATACAAAAAAGTCAAACGAGGTGTCATTCAATAGATCAGAGTTTGGCAGCCAACCTAGGTAACTCTGCATTATAGTTTAATGGTGTTTTGATTTCAAAAAGTGACAGACAGCTTTTGCTGGATTTTGAAAACTGTCAGGTGCTTCATCGGTGAGTTGTCAAAACCTTGTACATGCTTGTTTGTCGACTAGTCTGTTTGTTATTTGATTGAACCTGCCTGATATGGTTTTACCAGAGACTCTAAACTTTTCTAACGATGTATGACACGACTATATACTTAAATTGAGGCTTTAACCTTGTAGCGTAGCTGTGTTTGTATTGTTCATTACAAATCTGTGATGTTGTATTGTCTAACATATACGGCAACATCATTTTTTATATAGAGGCTCATATGTCATATACTACATATGCATGCATGACAATGGAAACTGCTAAGATTGAACACATTATTAACATTTAATAGAACAGAATAGTGACATAAACGTTTTAAAGAGATTAAGTAGAATAGATTTATAAAGTTTGCATCGTATGTTCCTGGCAAAAACCTTTCGGGCAGTTTTCTACTCATGGATTTTGGACAAGTTTTGACCCACTAATTTAGGTGTAGGCGTGTAAGTTCCAGGTCAACAATAAGATATGTGTTTTCCACAAGTGAAATTGCATTAAGGGTTTCGGAGAACACTACAAAGTCATATCTTATTTCTTCTGCCGCTGAAAAGCCCATCCAGTGTTTGTAATTGAAATCCCTCGGAAGAAGCCTAAAAATAAATTTTCCCCCCTATCTACTTAACCCAACATATTGAAAAGTCTGCACATCATTTGGAGTGTAATCAGCCTTCCTCTGAAATTATATTAGATTCCAGACGCCCATCCATGAGACTCTCATCAACTCAACATTAGGCTTGAAGCTGTGCAAATTATGGAAAGCGTTCGTTTAAGGACCGGCCCTCTCCACCCTGATGAAACCTTTTGCGATGGCTCGGAGAACGCCGCAAAGTCACATATCATTTTCGTGAGGCGTTAAAAATTCCAATCAGAATCTATAAAGATGAAAAACTCCCTCACGAAGCCGGAGAACCAAGACCAAACTGCAGTGTCACATTGATGCACGGCCTAGAGCTCCTCCATCGATAATGCACAGGAAACGGACTTGGATGACTCATAAATAGTTTTTCTGAACTTTACTGCTCAGGGAGCTTTACTTTTTTATATCAGTAAGAAAGGGAAAGTTGATCAATTTGCTAAGAACAGAATTATCTTTGTACTGCCACCGCCATTTGCTCCATCTATTTTCTCTGCTCCTTTCTTTCTCCCTTTCTCAAGCTGTATATTAGTAAGACATGCTGTGCATTGGATTAGAGCTCAGGGAAATTTATTTTTCCACAACACTGTAATAAAACAGGAATAATGTTTGAAAGCTGCCTTCTAATCTTTGGCTCAAGTTGAGGTATCTGTTTGAATATCTGAAACTTCATCACACATGTGAGTGATGAAGTCTAAAGCCAGCAGCACAAATATAGAGGCAGTAAGTTAAATGTGTTTAGCTCAGAGGTTAGAGAGTTTATTATCATTAAATAATTTCCTGCAAGTGATTAAACACCAGATATACGGAGCTGTTATGGAAAAAATGGTATTTCTAAGAGTTTCTTGCATTAGTTTGAGGATGGCACAGTGTCCTTATTTGATTGGAAGCTTGAGTCACATTCAATTCAATACATTCAATTGCACACATCATGTTCTATATACTAAATCGACATGTCTACTAAGCATGTCATATCACATTCACATTACATATTTAGGACATTCATATTGTTAGGCAAGCAGGCCGGCGAGCTAGTGACCACAGTTCAGGACTGTGTTTCGTATTTGCTCGTGTGACAACATTAGATATTTGGACACCTCGGAAAGAATTGCCTGCCCTACATTGTTTGTTGTGACCAAAACGGGTATTTCAAGTCAAAATGCCTAAGCCTAAGCAGAACATAAGCACAGCATTGTAACAACATAGAAATGAAAATCAACCTCAAGAGAGGTGAAGTTCCATCACAGAAAGAAATGTAACATTTCAACAGTCTGTGGTTCACAGAAATGTATTGCCACATTTGGATGTTCCTGTTGAGTGCAAATTGAAAATAAACAAAGGTGAGTGAAAATGCTCATTGTTCTAGAGCTGCAGTCCACGAAGGGAGGAATGTGGGCAGATGGATGTGTCGACACGTTGACATGTTATATATTGTAACCATGACAACAAAACTGTTTCTTTTAACCCAAATCACGATCCTTCCCCTTATGTATTTTGTCTAAACCTCAGTAAACATTAACCATAAGGTTTTTTCCGGACAGACTCAGTGATTTGTGACTGTTTTGGAAGGTACTTCATTTGGAGGACAAATATGTGTATTATGTATGTATTACGCTTTATGACTTATAATCAGGCCTTGCCAATGAATCAAAATATTATTGAAATATGGCCAAGTGCATTATCTAAATTGCAGGAGGTGTAATTTTTTGAATAAAGGCTAAATGTCACACTTACCATTTTAATGAAGCATTGTGGTGCTATAAATCATATTCTCCAGCCGTAAAGGAAAATGTGTGTTTGGTACGGAGCAAAAATTACGTCATCATTTCTATTTTTTTGACCATTTCTTCTCAAAACGAGACTCAGATTGTAATTGCAACATCTGTAAACAAATAATCACAATATGTTTTTGTTTTTATTGCATATAGTTCAGCCCAATCATAACAATGCATCAGTTTGTAGCTAAAATCTGACTGTAACAAGCAGGATCGGTTCTTTCTGTGAACATTTTGATCCTTCTTGTCCGCTGTGACAACGCATCATAAAAAGACAGACTTGTGTGGTATCACTTTAGATTAAGCACATAAAGAAAAACATTTCCACGTTTATTGTACTCTTAAGCCGAGGAGCATAATAATTTGCACCCTGACCATACGGAAATGGGCTATTTAAATGTATATATTTCCAATTCCAGAAACTAAATGAGCAGAATGTTTTATATCTGCTTGGATAACGGCAGAAATGGGACAGTCTCTTTGGAATTCACTGTCAACGAGGTGTGGCGAGAGAGATGAGGTTGAATAAAAACAGACAGATAGCTTAGCACGAGGGGTCAGAGAAGAGGGAAGAAAAACAAGGGCTGAAAACAAAGGTGAAGAGGAGAGGCGAGCAGTGGGGGCGCGGTGGAGAAGTGAACAGATGAGGACAGTGAGTGCTGCCAGCTGGGCGTGAGTGCGCGTGTGTTTCTGCGTGTGTGTGTGTGCGGCGGCGGGATAATATGGCCACAGCGGTGGAACACACATCTCGCATCACACACAACAGGTGGGTCAACAAGGGGCATCTCAAACAGGCAGGCAGGAGCTTATCTTAATTCTGAGGGAGAGAAAATCCAAGATCCTATCCACACCGACTCTCTGTAATCGATGCTGACAGGTAATTCAGAGGAGTGCATGGGAGAGCTTACAGCTTGCAGGAGTGGCAGGTCTTTCGCGTGGCCTCGGTTGCTACACTCCGCGCAATCAAAGTGCTCGGCAAGTTCTAATACGTGTCCAGATAAAAAAAAATAAAGATTTTATAAGAGCTAAAAAACCCATTCAGCCGAGCTAATGATGACCGATGAGACAAGAATGTTTGTCTCGAAAATCATTTCAATTTGTCCAACTCTCAGCGACTCGACGACCACCCACGGTTTTTCTTCACCCATATTGATGTGAAAATCCCTGCGGTTCCAATCGCACATGTTATGACATTTGGTTGAAAATGTTTAGTTCTTTTGTCTCTGTGTGTGTGCACAGGTTTACAGCAAATATCTGTCTATGGATGGATCAAAGAATTATGCCACTGTTGCAGGAATATAAGAACCATGTGGATGGGACAATCTGAGATTTAGTAATGCTCAGATTGGAATACCAAGATTGAAAAAAATAAACAATATTCTTAGTCTTACCTTTTTCTTGTAATGTACTTTAGGAACCACATTTCCAGTAAATTCTTTGGGGGATTTAAACAAGCGGTATAATGTCTCCATGGATTTGCTAATTTATGCTATGGGCTAGCCTATGTACTTGAGTTTTTCTGCAGGTTTGCACCACTAAAAGTTGGCCGTATTGGCTGTTAGCAGTTCTTGTTTGCAATGTAACCAGTGACAGAGAGCACAGTGATCTTTTGATTACTTTGGTATTTAGAAAACCCTTTAAAACGTGATAATTCTCAGACAAGTTCTGTAATATTTTCTATGATTTTTAATCAGATTTATTCATGTTATGACTCACACACAATTAGTCAAGAAATTAAAATCTAACAAAATGATGGAATACTTAATTTTTGACAAGCAACAGTGCAATTTTCATTCAATTTGATCATTTTTACCTCCACCAAGGAGAACATGCTCGTGTCCGTTGGTTGGTATATGTACAGCCGGACAACACACAAGTACATTCTCACTGTATCTATTGACAAGCCTCAGAACGCAAAGCAGCTCCAGGACTGTATCTGACACCTCTGTCTCCGTTCCCTCTCCAAGTCTCTCACTCTGTGCTTTTAAACCGTCTGAGTCAATAAAAACAATATGAGAGGATGAGTAGAACTCCCACTCGCCCATTTAAAACCAGCGCTGATGTTTTGGGGGTAAAGGCAGATGCTACAAAACTAAAAGGATAAAAAAAAAAGGAGGAGGAGAGCATCTGTAGGATGCCGGGGGAAGTGTGAGTTCTCATGGCTGTGTGTGCAGAACACATTAAAGAGAGAAGAGAAGCCCGGTTTAGCTGGTCCCACAAAGCTGCCATTGGCAGCTCTCCAGTTTTGTGAGAGGACTTGTGTAATTTCTTTAGAGCCTGTTTCCTCTTACTTGACTATTGCTAAAAACCAACACGTCTGGAAGTTCACAAAAATGCGCTGACGGAAAAAAAAAATCTGTATAAAGAATCTTGTGAATATGAACTTGTTGAGCGAGATGTGAACATGTGAATCTGCCCTGCCTCCCGCGCCAACGCGAGCACTCATATTAATGCATTGAATAATATAAGAAAACGAAAAAAAGACTGTGTTGTTTTGGAATGTGGGCCACACACACATAGTAAGAAAACGGCTGAGCTGAGATTGTGAACCGTGCATAAAATATTAACAGTGTCAGTGTTCTTGTTCACAAAGAGAAGACATCAACATCCACTTGCACAAAAACACCAGAATCCTCTCCTTCCATATGTAATTGCGCTTTTTTTATGCTCCAGAGGGGATTTTATAAGAAAACAACAACAAAAATCAATGTGATGCAAACAACACAAACTTGTTTTGAAGCAAAACCGAGAGGGAAATCTAAATCATCACATCTACGGCTGAGTGGTTGATCTCTGTCACGCGTTGCAGTTGCCGAATTTAAAGCTGAAAACCTGATGTGAAATCTTCATGTTTTAATCCTAGCATCATAGTTTAATGTTGCTCTGCGACCGACCAATCGTTCTTTAAGTAATGTCATAGCTTTGCATCTTGGGGGGAAAAAAAGACCAGAAAATCATGCATATGTCACACTTTATTTTAACATAAATTATGATCTTTTCCTAAACCTAACCATGTAGTTTTGTTGCCTCAACCAAACCCAAAAAACTGTGACAGAAAACAAACAAACAAACAAACAGACAAAACAAAAATGGTGGTGGTGGGGGGTGATTACAGGGCATGTATGTAGCCTATATGATGTAGTGTTTTCCGTCAGAGTTGCTATAAGGCTGGAGTCAACTGTAGTCGTCGCCTCTTCCCACTGTGGCTCTGACAGCAGCCCCGTCACCGGCAGGCAGATCAGCTCTCACATCGTCGCTGGTGAGCGTCCTACATATACTGAAGAAGGCGGTATACTGATGAAGCTAAGAAAATAACAACAGCACGGGCACGATTGGGGAAAAAACACAGCTGCTACCAATGTAACAGGGTGTCTCGGGTTTAACTAACCAGGCAGGTTTAATAAGAAAATAATAAACAACAATTCCTACCTTATGGCAACTCTGAAGGGACATACTACTTTTTGGATCTTTTTAAATCATGATGTGACAATGGCACAGGGCTCAGTGGTTGATTTCTATAGGCCCAACCCTACAGGACACACACTACAGTGCTGCGCTTCACTTATTCAACCACAACAACTCGCTCTCCATACAGAATTTGTGGCATTTTTGCTCAGTTGCAGTGGTGGTTTTGGAGCAACATTAATCCCAACATGGCAATATCCAACAAACCAAGCTCCAACTTGACTTCTATTTTTTTTATTTTTTTTCTGGCAGTTAACAGTAGACAGCTGCAGCCCGGGGGCAAAGACATGTAACAAGGCCCTCAGACCATGCTTACATTGTTCATGCTTCATACCACTGGGTCACCAGGAAGCCCCATGTGGTCAGGGGCCTACATGGTTATTGATGCACATAAATGCAAATGAATCGTGGCAGGGCGGTCCAGGCTGGAGCAGACCCCGACAACAGGCTTTATATAGAAGAGTACATAAAGGAAACAGAGCCTGCCTCTGTATCATTAGAGATGTTTCAAAAAGGGGATTAGAATAAACACAGAGTTGGTAATAAAAAAATAATACATTGCAGGTTGCCAGTTTCTAAGCAGATTAATGGTTTGATAGTAAAATGTTGTGCTTTGTGCGATGCCTAATCTTATTACAGTTCGTTTCACAGAAATTACTGATGCTTTTAATCAGTTCATATTATATGTGTGAAAACAAGAGATGATGCAGTGCCACAAGCTCTAATTCTGCTTTATTTTATGGGCAATGAAAACAAGAAGTGGATCAGACTCTTTATTATTTTCTCTACAGCCCAAACAGGCTCGTTCAGCCCGGTGAGTCAATTTTCTGTAATAAATATCTGACTTAAAGAGGTTAATTGACCTCAGTTTTCTATAGATAGTCTTGGCATCTGAAAAAATGATTGCTTACATCTTTAGTTTACACTTCATAGGTGAAGATATTCATGAAGGCCATATTGACGGGGCTCTAGCCTGGTGAGTCACAGTCGCTCACTGTGCTGTACACTGCGGGACAAAACTGCAAGTTTGCAAACTTTCCCCGGGATAAAACAAAAACTTCTAATGAAAGCCGGGACAAGAGGACAAAGTCACTTCGTATCAGCGGGTTCATTTCACCGAAAACTCAACTTTTAATCAATGGAACAGTGCGGCAGGCAAAGTTCAAATGTCTCCCTCTTATGGGAGGTCCCTTAAAACTTTGGAGCCCCCGCATCGGACCGAGCCCTGGCTGCAGTCCGAGCTGCAGGGACGACAGCCAAGATCGCAGAACTCAAATCTCTCAGCTTTGGCTCACTGATGTAGCCAGACACAAAAACTCCTAAAGCTTTGATGTACACCTGTGAATAATATACTTCAGGCTATATTTTATTTTTAACAACTGAAACATCCTGTGGTCTTTGTATGATGGAAGCCGCGCAGCCTCATCGCTTTGAACATCGTCCACATTAAAGATTTACGCCATACGATGCATCGTTTCCATCAAGGAGCTTTTACACAGAACGGCAACTAATGTGGAAAAGTGCGCTTTGAACTCCGTATGTGTTCTGTAACATACTTCTACTTTAATCTTGGACTTTCACTGCTAGCTATGCGATCTGAGAAAGATGTTGGATGCAAGATTATGGATGAAATTGTGTAAAATGATTACATCATCGACGGTGTTAGCATATATTTCTAATTATCAAAAGTGCTTGAGCTTGGACATCAGGCATTGATGTCATTTACACTGTATATCTTTGTAATCAGATCCCATCAACCGACCGGGAAAACTGAAAAATCCTCAAACGGCAAGAATAATGAAAAGTGAAAGAGCTACCGTTTTTTAATTAAAATTACAGTGACACTTGGATGTAGAACTAGGCACAAGCATTTAGCTTTGCAAATCAGATTAGACAGAAAAGGACACAGTTAGTCAAGCTTGAACCTCTAAAAACAGGGTGCAGCGCCCAACATCCACTCGCACTTTTCCTCGTGTATATATTCACTTCCTCTGATGTCGGATTTCTACGCTGGTCAAGACGGATTATGCGTTTTAATCACGCTCGCATCTCAGAAGTCTGTCTGGGAAAATTAATTGAAATTTCGACCTCTGTTATGCCGTGATTAATGTAATCATAATATAACACATTTTTTACATTACATGCCATATTGAAGGGTTGAGTCACGCACAGTTCCAGAAAATAGCTTACTGATTACTGGTTACAGAAATGCATAATTAATGTTAGAGAGTTTATTATTCATTCATGGGAAAAAAAAACTTGTAGCTCCCACATAAAAAAGACCAGCTGCTTAACTTAAATTAATTCATAATCTTTTTCACAATTAAAGGTCCAGTGTGTGTTAGATTGAGGCACATAAGCCACTTGGTTGGGGTTAGGAAAACATCATGTTTTGGACTAAAATGCCTGTTTTGGTTGCACAAAAGCTGCTGGAGATGTCTAAAATATCCTGTTGTTGTCACCAATAACTGGATGGAAATTGACCCAGTGTCTCCTTAAAATATCCACTGGTGTCAGGCTTGCAAATGTTAAAATGCTAAAGGTCCCTTGTCAAAAATATCCAGTGGTTTCCCATCTAGAAATGTTGAAACACAGTCTTGAACTGTGGTCACTGGCTTGACAAGCTTTCTCGCTACAACAATCCCCTCCACCTCCTGACATGGAAGTCATACGAAGATAGCACGTGTGTTGTAGGCATGTAGATATGGTAGCTTACGACATGTACGAATGTGAGCGGAATAGTGTTTCGCTGAAGCCAGTGTTTAGGTTTGTCTGTTCCAGAAAAATGGTGCAACGTTCATTCATTTGAAGGGAAGGAATAATGAAGACAACTAATGAGAGCATATCCCCTAAACCTCCCTAAATCCACCACAATGGACCTTCAAACTAATAATGATAGTTCTTTTCATAAGTTGTAAAAACCCTGAGAACGACTTAATCATTGTGTTAGAAGAGGCATAGTGTGTGGGAGAACAGATGTATCTTTTTGAAAACTTCCCTGGAGGACGGACTGGAGGCACAACACAGAGGAACGGACAGAGGGACTGTGCCTGCGGCGGAGAGGAGTGAAGTCTGAGCAGGCACACCCGCAGGGCTAATAGGCACTCTGGCCCTCGAGGGAGGCCCTGTCCTCGAATAAAACATACAGTATATGCTGTAGTAATATTCACTGCCTATTCCTGCAGTTCATCGGGTACTCCACCGAGCACTCTGAGGGGTGTTGAAGGGCCCGAGTGGTGTTAGACTTCAGTCTGTGGAACATCTCTTACTTATACAGTATTTCCTTTAAACACCTCTCATTCTCCCTGGAGTTCAGCTGATCTACATCGCTGTACTGTAACTTCCTGTGTGAGGATGTTCCTCTCTCTGTCACACATCAGTCTAATCCCATAGTGAGGTCTCTCTGGAGAAGAGTGGGTTCCCGGATCACAGGGTTCCTCCTCTTTCTGCATGAAATCAGTGACAGTACGTTCACGTCCTTCATGTTTACGCGCACCTCATATCCTCCCCCTGCTCCATGCAATGTCACTGTTTTTTATTAGGCGTATTTCGCTGATGAAAATCCTCTGCAGCCGGTGCAAGCGAGCAGATGCGTTATATTACGAGGCGAGCACTCTGCTCCACCCTTCACTCGGAGGTTATTTCCTGCCCTGACACCACGAGGCTTTGGTATTCATCTGATCTCTGAGCGGTGCTTTGACCGACGGAGAGTCACCTCCATCTTTTATGGTTCTTCATGTAGTTACTGAAATGAACAACTTCAGACTCCGGCAATAAAGTTGAAAAAGGCAATGAATTTAGAGTTAAAGAGGTCAGATCTTTATTCTCCTACATCATAACAGGACGACCGGAGCGCTCATTAAAGTGACACACTTACATGGTAGAACGTGAATTGCTTTTCCTATTGCACAACGCGATCAATCACCTTCTTGGTTCAGCAGCAATGTTCAACGAGCAAAACGCAGGGAGGCGAGGAGCTGTAATGACTTCTTCCACTCCACTACCTATAAATGTATGTATATAGGTGGAGCCTATATGTATCCAACTGTATGGAGGGAGCAAAGTATATAATGTAGACATGCATTAGCGAAGCCTCGCAGACACCAGTGACAAGGTGTTCCTAGGATCTGTCTTATCATTTTTATGATCTTATCGAGCCTCGTGATTGTTATCCGCAGGCCACAACAGGTGTTTCTTACTGTTTTCTTGCCGCTTTTATGTGGAATTTGCCAGCAGTTTTGGCAGCAGGTGGTCATTGTGGGGATCCTTGGCACCTGTATTTTGCCTAAAGTGGTTTGGCAGAATCTAAATTCAGACAGGTTATGGAGAGAACACATTTTGTTTCCACGCCGACAACAGGCGTCATCCAACAATGCCGCACATCCCCTCGAGGTAGAAACAAGCGATCTATTGTGCTCCTCAAAACTACCAGGCTCCATTGACTAAAACACTGGTTGTATCTCAAAGATCACCGTAAAAAAAAAAAAAAAAAACTCCTTCACACTCGATGGACACGAAATGAAACTATTTCCACTTTTCCAACAATCACCAGTTATCTAAAACATCCAGTAGCTAGAATACGCTTTAGGTATAGCTAAATATGTCAACATCCCTACTTGTGATAAAGGAGAGGAAGGATAAACAAAGCAATAAAGTTGCTAATGTGAGAGACACTTCATTACGTCATTATTTAGTTGCTGCAATTTACCGAGCAAAAGATGGTTGATGATCATCGTTTGGTTCCAACCCGTCCCTGCTCCAGCTTTCCCTTTACTGTGTTTTGTGACATCGATTTAGACGTGAGCCCACCTTGGTTTGGGGATAGATTTCCCCTGTGAATGTGGTCAATGCATCCTGACATTTCGACCACACAGGGAGGTCAGAGGTC
Source organism: Spondyliosoma cantharus (assembly GCA_900302685.1). Lineage (NCBI taxonomy): Eukaryota > Metazoa > Chordata > Actinopteri > Spariformes > Sparidae > Spondyliosoma > Spondyliosoma cantharus. The sequence goes on from OMLP01014819.1 coordinate 127,662, forward strand.
AGACTCCAGAGGCGCAACAGGCATGAAACACTCATTATAATCCAAAGACACTGTGTTGAGGTGGCGGGACTTTAAATTGCTAACATCTAAACATTTTTTTTTTCTCAGATTTTCAGATTGCTTTATTGTACAAGTACATTATAAAATGGGGGACAAGACTATTGTAGAAAGATGCCATCTGTGTCTTTGCAGAATGTAGCTGTTAAAATCTTTAAAACTCAACTCGGGACACTTTAACCAGCGAGCTACTCTATGAGCCATGATGGCAGAAAACATGACTCAAGTGTGAATATGCAATGACCCAGTGTGTGGTAAAACCCCTTGAATATTCAGCAAAAGCTTTTACAGGCTCAGTCAGGGTGACTAGCCAATTCCCTCTTCCTGCGACACGTGATCCATGAACACCAAGCGACATAAATCCAGTTCTAAGAAACAACCTGGGGATAAATAAAAGAATATTTTATTTATCAAGGTACCACCACCACCACCTTGATGTGTGTGTGTGTGTGTGTGTGTGAAATGGGAATCATGCATGCCCAAGGGAAAGGACAGAGTCTGCCCTCACATACAAAACGCTTATTGCCCCGAGGGGGTTCTGTCATGCCTGATTTCTGTTTTATGTTTCGAAAATTAAGTTTT
>OMLP01014819.1:128320-139887 GCA_900302685.1 Spondyliosoma cantharus
TGGTGTGTGTGTGTGTGTGTGTGTGTGTGTGTGTGTGTGTGTGTGTGTGTGTGTGTGTGTGTGTGTGTGTGTGTGTGTGTGTGTGTGTGTGTGTGTGTGTGTGTGTGTGAAATGGGAATCATGCATGCCCAAGGGAAAGGACAGAGTCTGCCCTCACATACAAAACGCTTATTGCCCCGAGGGGGGTTTGATTGTTGCGGCTTCACCGGTGGAAGGACGATCCACTTCCTGTTTTGTGCAAATGACAAATTTGCTAATTTTTTTATGCTCATATTCTTTCAATCACAACGGGCCCTTGTTGTGCATTTTATTCACCGTGCATACAGTGCCGTCGCTCAGATTCCAAGTGGTCTTACTAAAGAAGTGGTAAAGCATAATTGGCACATAGGCTTTACACATAATCTCCATATTTATTTGAGGAATAACACCTCGCAGGCCTGACAATCTGGCACCCCAGATCCCTTCTCTCTCTGTGCTCTGGTCTCACAGTGGGTGATCACCAGGCTGAGCTGATTCGGCCTGAAAGGCAGCGCTGTTTAATGAGCAACGGAGGGCGTGAGTGTGGAGACAACAGGTGGAGCGTCAGATTAATGCTCTGCAGCTGGGGATGGACCACTTTTCTCGCCAGCTGTCAACCCGGATAATAATCATTAAAAAAGTATGTTTGCAAAAGTGTTCATGCTACCAGGGTATTTGGCCACGAAATAATCAGCTGCTTGGAAAAAAAAAGTTGCGTGTTATCCGTCTGGCTGTTGTTGAGAGACATCAGTTTTCAGTGTGGCAGCTATCCAGGTAAATATTGATATGTTGAGTCGCTGCTGCAAGCAGCAAGAACGCTGCCAAGGAAGGTCTTGCATCGGATCTGAATCATGCTCCATAGTATTTGGTAACAGCACTCTCAAACTTGGCACAATGCAACACTGACTTCATTGCTCTGGGCACACCAAATATAGGGAATTTTTTTTCCAGCTGATATGGCTCGGTTCAGTTATTGCTTTGAAAGTCCGGTGTTCTGCCTCGCTTTGCTGCTCCTCAATCAGTCTTCTCTGTAAAGGACACTTTTTTTTTGAACAACAGCATTGTTTAATCGGTCACAAAGATAGAAACACAAGTGACTCAGTGGGATTCTTTACAAACACAGTGAGTCGTAATTAATTTATCACATTGGCCATTTTAAGCTCCCTTATGCAAGTAATTGTGCAAAGCACTTACACGAAGGCCCTTTCAAGACTTAATTTAAATGACTGTTTAGAAATCAGGCTCTTTGAATAATTTGCATCATATTAAAGCCTCGGATAGTGTCAATGAACACTAAGTCAAGTATGCAGCGACGCTCTCCAATGTGAGTGTTATGGTACACTGTGGCCTGCTAATGGTGTGAATACTGGCACATTTTTATAAGTAGATGCTCGTATGTTGGCTGCAAGTTTGGAAGCAGTTTCTATGGCAACAATGTTCTATCTTCACTTTCTCACTGACAATCTGTAGATTTAGCTAGTACTACTGATGAAAAATGAAGACAAGCCTGCGGGCAGCCGTTGCACTGACACTTTGAAACACGTTGCTTAGGTAAGCAAAGCCGCTTGATCGCCAAAACTTAAAAGCTCTACACGATCTTGACAGAAGCCTTTAAAGGCTTTTAAGTTTAGATGCATTCAAGGTATTGTGCCAGCTTGCACACTCGTCAATTGAAGTCAATCGCTATCAAAAGACGTTTTACTTGATTATTTCCTCACAAAACTGACCTTTGATCCCCACGGTACAACAAACAAGGTCGTCCGCAGGTTGGAAAGGCTAGACATATGGCTGGCTAAATTATTGATGAGTCAGTCCGCCTATTATTTACAACCTGCCCTTCCCGGCTGGTCTTTAAAGCAGCCGACCATCTGAATCCGTACCCTGTGATATTGTAAGCCATTAGAGTTGACTTAAGAGCCTCGGCTTTGCTCAAATCTCCCTCGAGTCGCGATTGTCCTACAGTAACAGAACCCTTAAAAAGTCCCGAAAATGAAGAGAAGTAGGGAATTTAAGCTTTGTCCGACTGCCATCTTTCTGGTAGCAAAGATAACAGAACTTCAATAGTAAAACAGATGCTGGGATTGTTGTGAGATAAAAGCCTTCTGTTACAACAGCTGCACACTGAGTCAAGAGGCTGTTACTGCAGGAAGTGGAAATGATCACCCACAATCACTTGTGTGGCATTATTCCTCACTGTGAATCAGAATCAAGTCTCCATGCCACACTGAATCTCTGATAGGTATGAGGGAAAGGAAAGTTGTTCGAAACTAGAAATACCACACTGTGAAAATACTCCATTAAAAATGAAAAGCCTGAGAAAAATGCTCCATAAAGTCTGTAAAGTAAAAGTACACATGATGCCGAGAAATGTGCTATCATATATATTATTGCATTATTATTACTGACGTGTGAACGGCATTTTATTCTTGTAGACGATGGAGCTCATGTTAATTCATTTATATGCTTTTGGGTTTAGTTTGGGCTTTTTTCCCCCCCTAATTTATAAATTAATCTTAAATTCTATAAAAATGTTAATTTGTGAAGGAACTAGTGGTTATGCTGTCAACACAATGCATTGTGGGCCTTCAAAATCTCTGAAATGAAATTCTTTATACCTCTTCTCAAAGTCTTCTCGTTTGTCTTCAGTGTTCTTTCTTTGTTCCCCGTGCCTTTGTGGTTTCTTCTGAGTTCATGTTTTGCATTTCTCTTTAGTTTTTCAGGGTTTTTTTGTCATTATTGTCGCCTGCCTTTAATTTGACTTGTTTTTCAAACCGTCTGTTTTGGTGTCTTGCACTTTTGTTCCACTTTTGCTAAATCTAATATTTTAAGTGTACACTTAAGTCATTACTTTATTCATTTATTTAGGTATTTAGGTGTTTTAAAATGTCCTGAAATGATCAGTTGTCTGATAAGATAGCTGACTGATTGAGTGAATGTTCTTCCTTTCTGCTGGGCACAGCAGACAAGCTAAAATTAAACACGTCAAACGACATGTGTTAGGTTTTTTTTTTTTAGAAGAAGGGATTTTAACACAAAACAATTCACACGTTCAATTTCATATGTGCTCTATGTGCAGCATGTTCACAAAGACCATGTTGAGCGGTTTCCAGGAGACTCAGCCATGGCAGTTGCCATAGGTGACTTAAACTATGTGCTTCTTTTTCTTATTCTTGCTTCCCTCTCACGTTGTCTTCTAAGAAAAGTGGTAATATTAACGATCCGAATAATGTTAATAATGTTAGAAGTCATTAAACTCAGTCACAGACATCCCTGCATTTCTATGATCCAACAAACTGTCAGATATTGACCTTGTTATGGAGGTCGGCTGGATATCTGTAGGGGTTGCCCATCAGCCATCAACCCCTCCCGAGCACTGCAGCATGTCCCCTATATGGCTTCTGCACAGTTGGCTCAACGGGAAGCAATCGGCTTGATCAAATCATCGGTCAGACGTTTGTACGACAATATGGTTGTCTGTGGTGTGAAGGAAGATTAAGGGATGACCTTCACACAGCATCAAAGTGTAGATGAGTCCCTGATCATCTGATTGCTCCGCGTCTTGTTGGCTTTCACTTCAGATGATTGTGCACTTAAAGAAATGTTTGTTCAGTCAGTGAGGGGCAATTGGGAGCACGGAGCAAAAAACATCCCCGCAATCAATTGCCAGAGTTAAAAACGTGGAGACAATATCAGAGAGACCTCTAATAGCAGAGTTTTTGTAAGCTGAAAAGGACAATTCTGACCAAATTTTAGGCTTTTAAAGGTATTAAAGGTATTGTTTTCAAGTTATTTGATCACATTATTACACTTGCTAACTTTCCCATATCATAGTTGTTTTTGGAAACTACTCCATAGGCAAGGCCAACGGAGGGCCAAGGGTTGTGTATGCCTCCCTGGAATCGGTTTGGACACTTCTGGTGTGCCTCTTACCAGAGTAAAAAGGTGATAGGTAGTGGGTTTGTTAGGATCAGAACTGTCAGGGGAAGATACATTCATATTGGAAAGTCAATCAAACGACCACAAAGAGATGCAAAGTGACCACGAAGAGACGCAACGTCAAAGAAACGCAATACAACCACAAATAGAATTAAAACAACCGCAAAGGGAAGCAAAACGGGTACCAAGAGGATAAAAACAACTTCAGAGAGAAGGTAAATGACTACAAAGTGATACAAAACAACTACAAAATGTCAAAACACCTAGAAAGAGATGCAGAAGCGGTGACCATGAGACGTAAAGCAATCACAGCACGATGCAAAATCGATCAAAAAAGATCTACAAAATGACTACAAACAACCATGACGACAGCAAAGTGGTGCACTTCTAGTTAAACGACAATAAAAAGTGATACAAAACAACAGCAAAATACCAAAAACATTGGCAAAGACATGCACTAGTGACTACCAAGAGACACAAAATGACAAAAAACACCATAATAACAACAAAGTGATGCTCAGTGACCCATTAAGAGATGTTGAATAACTTAAAAGACATGCAAGACGGCTACAAAGCGATAGAAAACAACTGCAAAATGCCACAAGACATCCACAAAACAATTCAAGGAAACATAAAACAACCACACTATGATGTAAAACAAGAGACACAAAGTGACCCCAAGCAGACATTCTACCAGCAAAGTGATTCACAACGACCACAAAGAGATGCTGAACAACTACAGAGACACACAAAATGATCTCAAATGGACGTAATGACCGCAACGCGAAACAAAACGGCTAGAAAATTGTTACTGAGGCCTTTTTTAACATTATCACAAACAACCTCAGATGGTATGGTTCATGGTTTGCAGGCAGAACAGAAGGTAAAAGGTGCTCGTCCTGTCTTCTCTTTCCTCTCTTGGGCCTAAATTAAAACGAAATCTTACTTAAAGAGATGAGTTACTAACTGAATTAGAGGTCTCCATAGTTGTTTTTCTTTGCATCCGGAGTTGAACTAATGACTCTGGCAGGATGGGCTAAATCGATGTGGAAAAATCTGCTGCTGTGGTGCGTGACGGAACAAAACTCCCGGTATGAATTAACAGCGAAAGGAATAAAGATGCATGTAAAATGAAAAGATGATGGTGCTGCAACATTTAAAAAGAAAATACACATTTTGAGTCTGATATTTGCAGAAGTCAGTGAACAGGTTAATTTCCTCAGTGCATCATTAGCACATCAGCTGTTTACAAGCACCGACTGGAGTTGCTTAACATTCACAGGGAGGAGAGCCACGTATCGATTATCAAGATTCGACTTCTGGCACATTTTTTTGACCTCAAAGAATTTTCTCACCGTTTGATGAAAAAGCACTCGCCTCCAGTGGTGGCAAGTGGGGGAGCGGCTTTATTCACGGAGCATCTGTCATCTTAAAAAGGCTGTTGGCTTAAATTTCATAATTGGTAGGAAGCTGCCAACTGCCTCATCATGCCGCATTACCAATCAGGGATCTAATCAGCGACATCTTCGTGCACTATTTGTAACAGCACCGAAATCGAATGTAATTATCCAAACAAAAGACTTGCAGCTCGCAGCGAAACACGAGACGCACAAAGTCTGCTGTAGGAAACGTCTTTGATTTGATGGACGGACAGTTCGCAGTCTTCGATATGTTTTTTCTTCCTTGGTAGACTTTGAGTGCCTTGGACTTTGTAGACTTACTCTTTGGATTTTTAGATTTCCCCAAGGAACCAATTAACGTGATTGGTGTCCTGCCTTTTTCAGTGTGTGTGTGTGTGTGTGAGAGAGAGGATATGTTGTGTGTGCGTGGAAGTATTGGTGCTCATTTGTGTGTCTTGGAGATGGAGCACCAGGACTTCATTAGAGTAGCTGTCAGTTTGTATGATCCCTAAACTCTAAAATGTATTGAAATATATCATTTAAAAAAAACAAAAAACGGCAAGAGCAGCCTCCAATAAACGACAACTGCGTCATCCCTGGCACGTTGTCGACTTTGTTCATTCACACCTGACGGTACATTCACACCGAGCCTGTTAGATTTTAATTCATGAAAAGACACTCCACCTCCACCAGGTGAGATCAAATGAGCTGCATTAAACTGCATCGAGACACGAGCTGCAACGATCGACTGATCAGTTGTCAATTTTTTTATATTCATCAGTTTGAGTAATTTTTCAAAATAAGTCAATATTCTCTGATTCCAGCTTCTTAAATGTGAATATTTCCTGTTTACTTTTCTTCTCTTTTCTATGACAGTAAGAAGACCATGTTTGTGACAAAACAAGATATGTGAAGATGAAAAGCAGAAATTAAAGTAAAAACCTGTCAAAGGGAATCGGTTAAAGACCATAAAATCACTGCAATCAGTACATTTAATTACCCAAAACAAGAAAAATACTTCTTAACTTTATATTTAACTGTCATCATAGGTAGAAAACTCACAATTGTAGTGTTAAAATTTGGTAAATTCACGGGAAAATACTGTAATTACCATAAAATCAACTGTATTTTAACATATTTGGCTTTGGGAAACCCCAATTCAACATATTTGACTATTTTCTGACTTTTTATAGATCAAATGACTAATCAATTAATCAGAAATCAAATCAAAATCGCCCTAATTGAGACGACAATAAATAATATGTGGGGTCCTTATCTTCACAGCAGCCCTTTTATAATTAATGGAGAGCAGTCGCTGTCTGGACCGCACAGACTACGAGACTGACTCTCGCATGCAATTATTCATTCATCATCTCTGTGTTTGCCTGAAGGTAGAAACCTCCGAGCACACCAACCCGATCTCACACATTTCTCCTGCATGATTTGGACCGAAGGAAATTAATAATAGACATAATCACAACCCACATAAGTGCCTTCATTATAGCTAAATATGGCCTTTATAACGGCTCATACGTTCTGATTGACACCGTACGGTATGTGACTCTGTAAAGGAAGCTGATGTTTGGGACAGGCAGTAATTTAAAGCCAAAGCTAGAAAGAAAGGCCTAAGTGGAAAATGATGAAGTAACGGAATTCACATGAGTCAGAAGTTTAAAAGTACAAGGGGGGTTAAAGAATACAAATATTATATTCAAATATTCACAGATAGTGTGCTCCGGATGAAATCCATCAAAGATGTTTTATATACTCGCTCCCTGGTCCTCTCGGCCTGCTCTGGTTATAAAGACACATTTTGTCTTCTAAAGAAGATCGTGCACTGTGACCCATCGCATTTCTGACTTGTATTTTTCCACTCTTTTTCCACTTTAGAGCATCCCATTCCATTTCTACTATTTCCTCTTGAACTATTACACTGGAGGGAAATACCACTTCAAAAATACATCAAAAAGAATGAATACAAGCTCTTCTCGCTTGTGATAAGTATAAAATCTGCCCATAGAACGAGACAGAATTCAGAGATAAGGACTGTGTCCAAAATCACTCACGACTGCATACTGGCCTATAATAGTGAGTTTGACGATTTGTGTTCAAATGTTTTAGTGTTAATTATTATGTCCTTTATAATTGACTCAAATTATTATATAGCTTGTAGCATTATGCTGGAGAGAAAAAAGTGTTTTTTCATTTGACCAATGAGCTCATTATACGTAACATTGTTAGGTACTTGTGTCTGACATTAAGTGTAATGAGAAGTTTTTACTAGAAGTTGGATTAAATATTTCATAAGATTTGGAGTTTTTACAGTGGAGCCCTTTTTTTTAGGGTGGGGTTCCCCCAAGTACCATTTTAGCTACGTGATTTAGACATAATGATATTTTTTGGCAGCTACACTTGTATGAGGAGGAGTATAGATACAGATGATGAAGCAGACCGTGACATCCCGTACACACCACACCCACTCTTTGTATAAATTTGAACACAGATATTTTTGTTACATAAACTGATGTAGCTGCAGATATTGGCCTTAAAGGTGTAACATGTAAAAATGGCCACTGCGTGAATTCAAACAAATGGGGTGAAGCCTATCACCAGAGTAACCGCTAAATGCTGCAAACTGTAGCTGCTGTTAGCTACCTAGCTCAGTTAGCGGTCCGGGTTGGGAACTCGTAGTGGTGTTAGAAGAAAGGACGGGTCGGGGCTAGCAGGTTCAGTCAATATCACTTCAACACAATACATCGATGTCTTTGTCATAACGTCCGAACATACTTTTATACATTCTGCTCATAACTTTGTTTTCATAGTGCACATTAAGGAATCCTATTTCTGACTGAGGTGTAACGGCTCAGCTGTCCATATTAACCCCCTGTTGTGCTGTGGGGCGAGGAGAAACAGGGAAGCTTTAGGATTTTAAAGAAGCTGGCCATAGCAATTAATTATTAACAACATCCCATATCATGATCCTTATCTGCTGAGTTTTGTCTTTGATATGCAAATACTGTAGAGTGCATATCAATGTGATTTGACTGGCTTTTTCTTTTTTTTTTTTTATTTAAAATGATGTTGCGTCGTCTTTTGGAACTGATAGAACTAACAGCTAGAGTTCAGTTTCATGAAATAAAACAGATAAGAAGAAGAGTTATTTTGGTGTGTGTTTATGTCCAGTGTATTGGTTTGCAGTGCACAATGCACAGAGGAAATATGTTGCCTCGCAGAGCTCCAGCAGCCCTGCATATTGTGAGCCGGCTCCATGATTGTGAGCAGCATATCTACAAACTCCACTTGAGTTTTATTGTCGAAACTCCCTCCGACTGCCCCCCTGCTATTGGTTTATAATGAAAAGGACCGACAGACCATAAGACACACCATATTCATCATCATATGCATAATCTGATGCTACAAAAAGAATGAATTTAGGCCATTAGGGGTGTCACACAAAAGCGATCTCTGACAGAACCGTTATGTATCGGCTTTAATGGGCTCTCGTGCACGGGATGTTCATCAAGCCGGGCAGGTGCCCGCAGATACACTGCCATGGTGTTTTGCATCCCAGCATCTAATTACTTTGCCGGGGAGATGGCAAGGAAGAGACAGAGATGTTCAATATGCCTCACTCGGTGACATTTCATGACGCTTGTTTACTGAAGGGTTTCATCCATCACAAGGCAGCCGGCAGGTGGCTGGGGAAACTACACAGTCAAATCTCTGGCACTCTCGGATGGATTAATTTTTGTGCACTCCTAAATTAATTATGAGTGATTCACACCCTCGAGTGAATCCCAACATCTCCGGCTTGATCCCCACAATCTGCCAATGGTGCAGTGGCTCATTCCAGCTTGACTGTCTCCAGCCTTCTCCTCCCGTACATATGTACATGCTCTTAAGCTCTGCTGGTTTAATCAGCTGTTAGGGAATATGTAAAAATCACCATAAACGGCACTCACCTCATCTTCTCCTGAAATGTAATCAGCACGTGAAGAAGCTAGTAAGTAGGAGAAATCAGACAACCCAGCGTTAATGGTTACACCTGCCATGTTTTTTTTACCTTGAAACGCGTCTGGAATCCAAAGGGCCATCGCTGCCACTTTCAATAAATTCGACTAAGTAAACTCAAATGCATTCTTTCCTGAGCTGAGACCAGACCACAGCTCTACGAGCACAATGTGCAGTTAATGACACGCGAGTTGCTGATTCAAGGTGAAGTTTGCTAATGGTGCTTTGCATGCTTTCTCGGAGATCATCATCTCAGCAAAGGTGCACCTTTGTTTTGCACCAGCGGAATAAAACGCGCTCAAGGGCAGCTACATTTAGGAGGCGGCGGTTTTGTGTATTTCCAGCCTTATCTGCTAGTTACAGCCTTTATTAGATATTGGAAATCATTTCCCTGAATGTTAATTTACTGTCAATATCATTTCCTTTTCATGTCTGCTGTCCTGAGGCACAACCCTGACAGTGGCATTGATGGTCCTGTCCTTCACAACAAAGGACTCTTCACGAGTCCTGGCTGCTGGAAAATTGGATTTAAAATGCTGAGGGATAAAGACTCAAAGCAAAGTACACACGGTTCTGATATATTAATTGTGATTTGTTTTTCAAAGCTTAGATAATAATGATTGGCTGATAGGCCTGGGTCACTATTACATCATCAACATGAGACATGTGACGTCAACAAACCAGAGAAGTTTAACATTTTGCATTCTAGAAGCCAAAGCTGTTATTTATTCATTTTAATCAGATGATATGCTGCATCAGTCCTGTGACACGGCAGAAGGACTGGTATATCTGCTTGCAGTGCAGCCAAGCAAACATATGTTTATTATGACTTACTTATTAAAGCTGTCCGGTGCGAAATAATTACAACTTCCTGTGAGTGCGTCACAATAAAAGCCACCTCGTGTTTTTAGCAGTAGAGCAGAGAGGCAGTAACTGAATTCAACTCTGATATGGCAAGAAACGCTGACTCTGGAGAGGGCCTTCCGCCTTTATATAGTATGTGATTCCACTTGCCATCATCGCCATTATATAATGTCATGCATCTTGAATACAACCATTGCCCTTCGGCTCAGAGGAACAAATCACAATCTCTGCGGACGTCCAAACGAGACACTTTCGACGCCACAGAAACGCTGAAAACTCGCACATTTCGAGAACAGCTGCTATTTTTAGCCTCCACTGGAAGTCTAGGTCTTCGAGGGTTAATGACTGTGTGCTCCCTCCTGTGAACATGCGTGCAGCGTAGGTTTGGGAAATGTTAATGAGACGAGCTCGGTTACACGGGGAAACATAAATCAAGGGGTATTCAGTTGGTTGCAGTCATAAACCTCACTGCTGAACACCACTAAATCCTGCACACTGAATCCCTCAGGAAGGCTATTTAATAATCCAGCACAGTGGTGAACTCTAACAGTACATACTAATACATGAAGAGGTGATTACAGATTATACATTAATTAAATGGTTATTGCTGGAAAAAAGTACATTGCATTATTATTAGTGCTGCAACAAACCACTGTTTTTATTTTTGATAAATCTGATTGTTTTCCAGTTGGGTTAGTCTATAAAAGGTGAGAAAAGAAAACAATTTCCTAGATCCTAAAATGTGTCTTCAAATTGCTTCTTTTTTGTCCAACCAACAGTGGAAAAACCAAAAGACTCGAAAAAAAAGCAGCAAATCGTCAAATTTACGAAGCAGGAACCTGCAGATGTTTGACATTTTTGCTTAAAAAAAAATGAGCGAAACTAAATCGATTCATTGTCAAAATAGATTTTCTTTTAATCGACTCATATTTGCAGCTCTTGTAAGCCGGCTACTTTGTTTGGCCTCACCATTCTTCTCCAGAGAGGGAGGCGGGGAAAAAAAAGAAGAAAAAAAAAGAGCTCATTCTTCCTTTCATAAAACACCTGAGTGTCACATGAGACACTCGAGGCTGAGGTGGTGCAACAAGCGCTTGTAAAGTGGCCAACAACACACTCTCACAGCACAGGAAGTTACTGTCTGAAAACCTTTACGTGTGTGTGTGTGTGTGTGTGTGTGGAGCTGTGGAAGTGAAACGCGGCGTGCTGTTGTACCATATGTTTCACAGCTCTGTCCACAAAAAAAAACAAAAAAAAACCCGGCTGGTCCCCTTTTGATCACACTTTACACGTTGTTAACTGTACATCCGGAGCACGCCAAGCCTCGTCGACTCTGACATC